>JAJOZX010000444.1:430000-737500 GCA_023014485.1 Bathynomus jamesi | reverse complement strand
GGATGGGGTGTGTGTGTTGATAGGTGATTAGAATTGGGAGGTGATCGGAGGGGAGGTGGTGTAATGTCTGCCATGTTGTGCGTGTGTGTAGGGATGGTGAGCAGAAGGTAATGTCTGGGGAGGTGTGTTGTTGGTTGTGTTGCAAGGGTTTGCGTGTGGGTTGGTTCCTATTGTTGAGGATGTTGTATGTATGAAGATCATCTAGGAGTAGCGTGCCACGAGCGTCTGGTATATATATATATATCCTCTTCGATAATATGGAAGAGCACTAGTCCTAATTCCATTGCATTTCACGTCATGTTAGTGTTTTTGACAAAGTCTACAAACTAACATAGTCACTTTACATTTGTACAGAATTTAATGCACCTTTATGGAATTCGGGGAAGTCGGTGGGTAGGTAAATTTACGAAACAAAACAGCCATCAAAATTTTGAGTTTCCATTGATTGGGTCAGAATTTGTGCAGCTGCACTTAAAATCTAGTGTCACGCTGAGAATAGGTCCGGCCCCGGGAGCCTATCGGCACACTGACCGTGCCACGCAACAAGCCGTCGACTGCCAGTCTGGCCAACCGTAGACAGCCCGCTGCACGGAGATTTGAGGAAGTTTGGCCACCAGCGCGTTGATGTTTCGGTTTGGCGTCGCCTCCTCTTCGCGTTGACGTGTCCCACGCTGGAGGATACAGCCACTGTTAGAAGCTTCCTCGTCAGCTGCTAACACTTTTTTCACGTTCTAGCTAACTGTTCAGAGGTTTTTTATAAACAAATCTCATTTTTCTGCCCAAAACGGCTCTTTCTAATTTTAAAATTGATTATTCAAGGAAGGAAGATGTTGACTTCTATTTTGCGGCAACAGTTGATGACATTTATGTTACTTTATTGATTGATGAAAATGATTAGGCTCTTCAAGTTATAAAAGATTTCTTTCGTAATAATTGATAAATACGAAACACAAAACGTATAAGCAAACAGGATAATGATGCTTAGACTACTCAAGTTGATTAAGTTTTCTCTCTCTCATATATTGTATCGACGTAATACTGTAAATATATTTCAAGTTTCTGCATAAATAAACTTGTTTCACAGAAAACAAAGACTGACTCGGTCCGAATGCGGTCCTAGGTGCGAAGCCGCCACCCATTAACAGGCCAGAGATCAGCCTGAGCAGATCGGATCGAGTTAATTTAGCACGATTCCAATGTGGACATCATCCCAACTTAGACATATAAACACAGACTAGATAACTCCACAGACGACACCTTCCACCTGTGCCAGGACACACCACAAACAATTGAACACATTATGACAGACTGCACCACTCTAGCACAACATAGAACACAACACAACACAACACAACATCACTAGTGCGCTGAACCTCTGGTCCACTCCGGAGAGGGCGATCGATTACCTGCGTGCCGCCGGCTTGCTCGATCAGGGTGGGCTGATCGGCTAAACAACAACACCAACAACAACAACATCGAAGTGTCATGTGAACTTCAGTAAATGTTAATCTCTCGCTGGCCTAAAATTCTTGTTCAAAATTCTTTGCAGGAATTTATTTATTTTTTGTTAAAATACTAGCGTGAACTGACTAGTTATAGGTAAGCTGTGTATTTGAAGTCGATTTTTGGAGCATGTACACTGTACAGTGCTTACAAGAAGTCTCACGCTTCTGTCTCGTCCCCTGCTAGTCTGTTAGGTATAAAATGGGCGGTCCTTATGGCAGCGGAGGTGTGTTCGGATTTGTGCACATAACTGCTCTAACACAATCAATGACGTCCATTATTACGTCACTTCTGCTACATTTTAGTGTTTAAAATACAAATGATTAAGAAGCAGAATGGAGCAAGTTTCGGGATGTTGGGATGGTTATGGAGCAATCCTAGTTATCATAATATTAGCTGGGCATTACATTATACCGTCTCAATATATACTGTAGACCAGTGGTTCTTAAACTTTTTGACCCCGTTACCCCTTTTCCTGATCTCAACTAATCTCATTACCCCAACACAAACTTGCAATGCCGAAGTTGTAAAGAAAGTGGAAAAATTAATTACTGAAAATAACTGAAATTACCTCTTTAATGTGATGGGTGCAACTGTTTTTTAGCTACAAGTTGTATTTTTACCATATTAAGAATTGCTCCATTACCCCCGGAAATACCCAAATATCCCAAATCATGGCATGATACCTAAGTTATTTTGACGCAGGTCTAAATTACACTGGGTAACAAAATTTGAAAATGTTTCTGTTTATCGTGATTTTTCTGTCGTTTCTTAATGATTTCGGGGCGCTGATTCTAAAAATGATATTGGTTTTGCTCTATCATCAACCGTTTCAAAAATATAGGTAATCACACTTTTCATATGGAAAACTATATAAAGAAGGCTAACAAATATTTTCTGAAAATAAAAACACTATTGGAAATTAATGTTTATTGAGCCAAAATTGTTTGACAAACCCAAAATGGTGCAAAGGATATAATATATATCATGAGGAGAACCGATAAGAGAATAACAAGCCTCGTTATGCAGTGTGCATTCCTTAAATATGCACTGAAGAACGCGACTTCCGCGTATGAACATTCTTATCCTTTCTGATCAGCGACCATACGTAGTCTCCCATCATGGAAGCATCCCAATGGCCCTGGTACCTTTTCTCCATCGTTTGAATATCTTGATGGAATCTTTCGCCATGTTCTTCACTCACATCGCCCAGGTTATCACGAAAAAAGTCTAGATGTGAATGCAGATAGTGTAATTTTAAAGACATACGGCACCCCATTTTGCCATATCACTTAATCAAGTTTGACACTAACTCCTTATAGTTTGGTGCTTTATGGTTGCCTAAAAACCCACGAACCACATCACGGAAAGCACACCAGGCCTCTTTTTTCGATCGGAGTCATCTTGGCTTCAAGGTTCTTTGAATTCAACAGCGCCTTGACTTGTGGTCCTACAAAGATGCCAGCCTTGACTTTGGCCTCAGAGAGTTTAGGGAACATGACCCGAATCTGTTGGAAAACTTCCCCTCCAAAATCTAACACAGTTAAAAACTGCTTAATTAGACACAACTTAATATGGAGAGGTGGTAGCAGAACTATGTCAGGCTTCACAAGAGGTTCCCTGAGTACATTGTACTTTCCTGGTTGCAGTCCTTCACGTGGAGGCCACTGAACTGTTTTATAGTGCTCAGTTGAAGCCCTGCTATCCCACAGGCAAAGAAAACATGAATATTTAGTAAACCCTCCTTGTAAACCTAACAGGAAACCAACCATTTTGAAATCATCACACACGTCCCAGTTATATTGTTCATACCTGATTTGAGTGAGCAGTTGTTTGACATTTTCATAGTCCTCTTTCATTTGAACATAATGTGCAACTGGTATAGATGGATATTTGTTCCCGTTGTGGAGTAGAACAGCTTTTAAACTCCGAGTTGAACTGTCAATAAACAGGCGCCACTCTGAGGGTATATGTGTTAACCCAATAGCTGTGAATAGACCATTAACCTCGCTGCAATAACAGAGAGAGCCATTCACATCGTAGAACCTTGCAAACTCTTCATGCCGCTTTCGGTATACATTGCTCTTGCAGTCTTCTCCAAGCAAATTCCACTCTTTGAGTCTGGAGGTCAGAAGCTCAGACCCTGATTTCGTCAGACCCAAATCTCTAATTAAGTCGTCCAATTCCCTCTGATTTGGAAAGTGAGGGTTTGTACTGAAAGTTACTGTATATCCTTCATCATGACTGTCCTCACCAGCCGACATCTCAGATGAGCTAGCTGCATCCTCATTTTCAACCTGCAAAGCAAAGAAACAAAATATAGGCATAGCTATATATGTAGAAGAGCATCAGCACTAAGAAAAATCGACACATAATGACCCACAGTCTGTTCTGGTGGACGTGGTATTGGAAGACCTTCGCCATGTGGTACAGGAGCTATGGACGACGCTATGCTTGGATACTGAAGAGTGTCTTCCTTTAACTTTCCTGTACTTAGAAACATCTACCATGCAGTAGTAGCAATCATCGTGGTGGCTCTTTGGTTCTCTCCATATTCTGGGTACCGCAAAGGGCATTGCCTTGCGTACTCCCCGCAGCCACCCTTCAAGTGTGGAGCGGCAGCTTCCACAGATCACATGGGGTGCCCAGGGTTTATCTTGGTCACCCATAGGCATACCAAAATAGAGCCGATACGCGATCCAGAACTTGGTGTCTTTCACAATCTTGTGCAATACTTGCTTGGGGCCTATGTAATACCCACAAACGTAGCAGAATATATCCGGCGAGTGTTTACAAGCTCTAGTTGCCATTCTCTTTACCAAACTGTACTACATTAATCATAACCTGCAGATATAGAGAGAGGAGTTATTAAATCTGCAACAGATTACAGATTCCAGAAAAAAGATGTATTCACAACACTGAAATAATGTTCGCAATAAAAAAGGATCGATAACACTCAAATCGTCAGCACAGAGAAGCACAGAAACACAGTACCTCAGTGCTGGTAACCATCAGACAAACAACCTGCTTTCTTTGTGTGCTCACACTTACTGACTTCTCAGACTCTGCGCTCTTCTTTATATAGCACAGTGGAAGTTTCGGGCAATTTCTAGAGCAAGAAACTGTCAACGAACATCCGAATTGTTCTCACCAATTCCTGATTATTCTGATATTGCTGCGCCCATAATAACATTATACTGGTAAAACATGAAAAATGGATTATCTCTGAAACCATTGATGATACACACAAACCAAGGCCAGATTTGGACTCAGTGCCCACAAATGCATATAAAAACAAAAAATTCTAAACAGAATCAGTGTTACACAGTGTTATTTGCTCAAATGCAATTATTGATATTAAGTAATTGTTGGGAATTGTTGTCAATATTGTTGTTTGTGATATATATCCTACGTGAAGAATCTAATGACCAAATTCCTCAGTGAACCTCTCACGCGCTCGCATTTCGAGGAAGTCTCGGTCGTCTCACTAATAGATAGTTTATCCATTGTTTTAAGTGGTAACCTATTAAACGAACTATGTTAAGCCTATTACATCTTGTGAAAGTCATTAGTCTAAAGTAAGACTGGTGGGCCGTGAATCAGAGAAATTTGCATTTGATTTGTTCATCGTAATTATTACGTAATATAGTATACTGTATATAGTAGTATATAAGAGTTTATTGGTAGCGTAGCATATATGACAATTCTCATAAACATGTGATGACCTCGATGTTGCCAGTTTTTATTTTTTTCCTGAAACTATTACCTTCTCATAGTTTGTTTCAACAATGCATATATTATCATCTCCACGAGCGTAGACAGTGCAAGAAAAGATTCTAACTAAGGATAAGTAAAGTTCTTTCATGGTCACAATATATACTTTTATAGATATCAAACATAAAAATATAATAAAATTCTATATTAACATAAATATATATTCGATACACATTTACGTCATGGCTTTAACATCAGTATTTCGTATAGCTTCCTCCAGCATCAATAATTTTTTGCAATCGTTGCGGCATAGAAGAGGCCAGATTGTAGGGAATGTTTAGTGTTCGGCGTAAGCTCTCCCAACTATTCCTCGTATGAGCTAAAAGTGCTTCAAATGTTCTTTCATTGCGTTGCTCCCATTCGTTAATCATTATTGCCCAAAGGTTTTCAATCGGATTCAAATCAGGAGAACGTGGTGGCAGAACTAGATTAATAATATCTGGGTGATCTTCGTACCACGCTCTCACAACGTTACTCCTATGAATGGGACTATTATCTTCCATTAAGTAAAATGGTTCCGGTGCTGGAACCAGATACGCACGAACACTGGGTAGCAGCACCTCTTCCAGTATCTGGCAATATTGCTGTCCAGTAAAGCGTCCATCTACTTGGGTCAATTCTCCGACACCATAGCCAGACATCCAGCCCCACACACCGAGATTGATGTGACCACTACGTTTGCTCGGGAAAACATTTCCTTCTTCATAGCGTTTTCCGCGCTGCCTCCAACAATGCAGGGAACCATGACTATCTGTTGAAAATGTTTTTTCGTCACAGTACACAACTTTTCTCCAGAATTCTTCCTCCTGCGGCAAGTATTGCAAGGCAAATCCCATCCGCGCCTCTTTATGCTCAATCGTCAATGCAGGTTTTATAGCTGGACGGCGAGAAAAATACCCTGCCTCGTGAAGTCTGTTGTTCACTGTATTTGCGCTACAACGAAGGTTCACGTGTCTGTAAATATGCGTCGCTGGAACAAACGGATGCTCTCTGGCATGATTAACAATCACAGCATCTTCCTCTTGAGATGTTGAACGCGGAGGACCAGACCTCGGCAAAGTAGCGATTGAGTTTTCTGCTTCATACCGATGAATCCACCGTTCCACAGTGCTTCGATGAACGTCTAGTCGTCTTGATATTTCTCTTATTGGCACACCATATTCATGCAATGTCACCATTGCTCCCCGCATTGCCTGGGTCGTCTCGTGGTGCACAGACGGCCTTTCCATCTTTGTGTAAATGGCTTATGTGAAGCGTGCTGGGACGATAAAGGAAATGAGGATGCCATACACCCCTTCTGAAATTTATTTCGGTTGTGAAGGGTACCAACCCTTCGAATGGTAATAATAATCAGCCAATTTCCTATTTTGTTGAACATATGCATAAAAAATTCGTCTTAAAAGCCAAGGATCCAAAAATTGTCAGCAATAGTTTATATCCCAACTGAATATAGTCAGCCATCAACAGTATAATCCTATTTTATTTCCATAACTACTCATGACTACTCTGTCATAGTAAATAACCTTATTATAACTTAGGTAGTAGTGGTAATTCTGAGTGGCGGCCTCTAGTCACATACGTTAAACCTATCAGTGCGTCTAAGACCAGACTCTTCTGTTTCTGTCAATTCATTGTTAGTTTAAGGTATTTTGCTTTTTCTTTCTAGGTCTAGGGCATTAAAATAAATATTTGAGTTTGTGTTTAGCATTTCCTCCCTTCGTAATTCCCCACCCAACCTCGTTTCCTTCGACATAGCAACGCTTACCTCCATCCTCATTCCACTTCCTTCATTAAACCTATTATCGCTTTTACTGTTCCTTCCTTCCATCCATCCTTCAATGCCAGCGTTCTTAAACCTAGCACATAAATTATATAATATGGAATCTAACACCTTAGATCTCTACGCATTCATGTTACTTGAAGACGCCTGTGTCTTAGGGGAATCTAAGTGTTGAGAGTGGGCTTGAGGGGTAGTCTATAGATTATTACAGATGACCTTGAACGCTCCAGCTATTTAAAAATGATTATTTATTACGCACATCATATGGCATAATATACACATGAATTTAAGTATCTCTTACATTATAGGAATGGAATTGAATCCTACCAGAAAATTTTATACACACTTAAATAGTGTGCTAGATTTGGTCTAACCTTTTCTTAAAATGATCCACAGAGGAACTGTTCACAACTTCTGAAGGTAAACTGTTCCACGTGTCACAGATCTTATAGGTAAAGTAATTCCCACACACACTAGTCCTAAACCGTTTCAAATCCAACTTCCAACCATTGTTGCGAGTTGGGTTATCATTTAAACTAAACATGCTCCTAAAATCGACATCGTTGAACCCGTGTAAGAGCTTGAAAACCTCGATCAGTTGACCGCGCAGCCTCCGAGTTTCCAGCGAAAACAAGTTCAGGGCGCGTAACCGTCGATTGTAGCCCATATGCCTAACGGAAGGGATTAACTGTGGCCCTCGCCTGCACTCGCTCCAGCCTCTCAATATCTTTCCTGAGGGTGGGCGACCAGAACTGCACAGCATACTCCAGGTGCGGCTGGACCAGGGAATTGTACAGAGAGAGCACAATCTCCTTGTTCCGAAACTGAAATTGCCTCCTGATATAACCTAACAGCTTCTAGGCTTTCTTTTCCACCTCTACGCACTGTTTGGTAAACTTAAGGTCGCTGCTAATTAGCACACCCAAGTCCTTTTCCAAATCAGTCGCCTCGATATTGCTCCCCAACATCGAGTAGTCCGACTTGGGATTGGCGTAGCCAATGTGCATCACCTTGCATTTACCCAAGTTAAACGGCATTTGCCATTTTTCGGACCACTCTCCTATCCTACCTAGGTCCGCACGCAGTTCCTCGATCGTTTCGGGCGTCCCAACATTGGCTCCAAGCTTGGTGTCATCAGCGAATTTGGCGATGCCACAGTCGATATCATTTATGTAAATGATAAACAACAGTGGCCCCAAAACGGAACCCTGAGGAACCCCACTAGTGACCGAGGCCCAACCCGAACTAACCCCTTTAATTACAACCCTCTGCCGCCTATTCTTCAGCCAGTTTTCAATCCACCTATCTACTTCCCCACCGATACCCAGCGCGCGCACTTTCGCCATTAGCCGGCGGTCAAAGGCTTTCTCAAAGTCGAGATAAAGTAAACCAATCGCCCTACTCTTATCATACTCACCCAACATGACGTGGAAAAACTCGAGCAAGTTGGTGATACACGACCTATGCCGTTTAAACCCATGTTGGGAGTCCCCAAGCAGCTTGTAGGAATCCAAATGGTCAACGATCCTATCCGCTATTATCCCCTCTAATATGAAAATAAAAACCCACTCTAATAGACAGAGTTTATTTCCACGACAGTTTCGACGCCCACTGGCATCCTCCTCGGGTGGATACAGAAACACGAATGAACCAAAACAAGAAAGAAAAACAGTCCAGGGACCGACCGTTAAGAAATTCGCACCTAGGTTAGATCCCATTCTCCCGACACCGGAAGGGCATTTTCATTAAGTACATTCGCGCAAATTTTAAAACTATCTTCCTGTTCTAAACATACAGATTCTATTATATTTTTTTACTTAATTATTGAATTTATTATTAATTTTATTACATTTAATATTGCATAATTATTTATTACAGAAATTATAAATTTATTATTACATTGGTTATTACATTGGTTATTACATTATTGTTTATTATACAGAACTTATAAACCGAAAAACGAATGAAAAAAGCCGATTAGGAAACAATCCAGAGAAATTCGCACCTAGGTTAGATACCGTTCTCCCGACACTGGAAGGGCATTTTATTACAGGGTCCGCTTATAAGTACATTCCCACAAATTAAAACTATCTTCTTGTTCTATACATACAGATTCTAATATTTTGACATAATTACTGCATTTATTATTACATTTACATTTTTTTAACATTTATTATTATTACCTTTACCCTAATTATTAAATTTATAATATTACCTTTATTATTACATCTATTGCATTTATATTTATTTCCATATTTATTACTTCCATTATTACATTTACTAAAGGCGAGTAAGGAAACATTCCAATCCAGAGACATTTAAGAAATTCACACTTAGGTTCGAACACGTTCCCACGACTCCGTAAGGGATTTTTTGACCAAGAATCTCATTAAAGGGTCTAACTTATAAGTACCTTCGCACAAATTAAAATTATCTACTTTTTCTATACACACAGTTTGCTTTGGCGTTCAAATATTTGTCTACCGTGAAAAGTAAATTGGTTAGGAATAACGTGGCAAAAGAGGAACAAGCCTGTGTCTACAGCATTCCCTGTAAAAGTTGTGATTTAGTATACGTGGGAGAAACTGGAAGAAATATTGAAACCCGTATTAAAGAACACAAATATGCCCTCAGAAGTTGTAATACTAATAATGCCATTTTTTATCACGCCAGCCAAAATAATCATGCTATAGATTGGGAATCAAGTAAGGTACTTTATAAATGTAATAATTATGTCAAAAGAAAAATAATAGAATCTGTGTGTATAGAAAAAGTAGATAATTTTAATTTGTGCGAAGGTACTTATAAGTTAGACCCTTTAATGAGATTCTTGGCCAAAATATTCCTTACGGAGTCGTGGGAACGTGTTCGAACCTAAGTGTGAATTTCTTAAATGTGTCTGGATTGGAATGTTTCCTTACTCGCCTTTAGTAAATGTAATAATGGAAGTAATAAATATGGAAATAAATATAAATGCAACAGATGTAATAATAAAGGTAATATTATAAATTTAATAATTAGGGTAAAGGTAATAATAATAAATGTTAAAAAAAATGTAAATGTAATAATAAATGCAGTAATTATGTCAAAATATTAGAATCTGTATGTATAGAACAAGAAGATAGTTTTAATTTGTGGGAATGTACTTATAAGCGGACCCTGTAATAAAATGCCCTTCCAGTGTCGGGAGAACGGTATCTAACCTAGGTGCGAATTTCTCTGGATTGTTTCCTAATCGGCTTTTTTCATTCGTTTTTCGGTTTATAAATTCTGTATAATAAACAATGATGTAATAACCAATGTAATAATAAATTTATAATTTCTGTAATAAATAATTATGCAATATTAAATGTAATAAAATTAATAATAAATTCAATAATTATGTAAAAAAATATAATAGAATCTGTATGTTTAGAACAGGAAGATAGTTTTAAAATTTGCGCGAATGTACTTAATGAAAATGCCCTTCCGGTGTCGGGAGAATGGGATCTAACCTAGGTGCGAATTTCTTAACGGTCGGTCCCTGGACTGTTTTTCCCTCCTGTTTTGGTTCATTCGTGTTTCTGTATCCACCCGAGGAGGATGCCAGTGGGCGTCGAAACTGTCGTGGAAATAAACTGTATTAGAGTGGGTTTTTATTTTCATATTTTGACCTTCACATAGAAAAAAGTGAAGTTTTTTGCATTTATCCCCTCTAATAATTTACCTACAACTGAAGTGAGACTAATGGGACGATAGTTCCCTAAACTTTCGTGATCCCCTTTCTTAAAGATAGGGGTCACGTTGGCTTCCCTCCAGTACCAGACACTTGGCCTTCTCCAACGATTTGTTGAAGACTGTAGCCAGGTGGGGAGCCACCTGGTCGCGCACCTCCCGCAACACTCTGGGGAGAAACTGGTCTGGCCCAGGAGCCTTAAACGCGCTCATTTTATCTATTCTATCGGCAACGACTGTCGCGGTACACCGAACACTATCCAGGCCAGCACCTTCGTGCCTCACGCCTGGCTCGGGGATGATGCGGGTGTCCTCCCTGGTGAACACTCCCGCAAAGTACTCATTAAGCACATTGGCGATGTCCGCAGAACGCCGCTTCGGTCCTTTAACGGACCTATCATGCTTCTAATGGGCTTTCTACTATTATTATAACTGAAGAACTCCTTAGCGTTCCCCTTGCAGAGGCTTGCCACCGTAGTTCTTCGTTACGTTTCGCTAGTCTAACCTTCGCCTTCATTTCCCTACACAGGCGGACATACGCTTCAGTGTTCTCATGGGAACGATTGGCCTTCGCCCTCCTATACCCTACTTTCCTATTTCGGATAGCCGAAGCGATGTCATGATTGAACCACTTAGGCTGCGTTGAAGCAGGGGTGACCGGTTTTGAGGGTATGAGAGCAGACTGCAGCACCATAAACTCGTCCCGGAATGCACTCCACACTCCCTCATATAGGGCGGGTCGTACTCAGGTGACAACATGAATCTGAAGGAAATCCTACCATCAGGGGTGTCTAAATTATGTGTTTTTACATGGGGAACTCAAATATGAGCTGCTTTTTTGGATAGGATAACCCTAACCTACATCATTTTGTATTTCTAAATTGCCAATTTTACCCTTTTGAACCCCTTTATAATATATTAAAAGATATAAGGTAAATCATTTATATTGACAAGGCCAAATCAACTTTACATATATTTATTAATAGGTGAACTGCATGTATATCACTGGATATAATTACAAAGATCATTCTCCTGACATCTTGAACTTTGCCAGGTTGCACAAATCCTGCTTTGACTCAGACTTGGACATCAGCTTCCTGCTGGTCTCCTGAGCCCTGATCCCTCCATCCCTCTTTTCCTGTGAGAAGTACTTAGCAGAAGCCTCAGTCACCATTTTAACAACCCTCTCAATGCTTTGTGTGTGGCAAGGCCAGTTGCGCACCTCCATGGGGGTGTTGATGAAGTTTTTCACCTCTGAGGTGCTTAGAGAGCAGGTGAGAGGTGGCTCTGACACACCTTCTGACCAGCTGATCAAGTCACCGATGCTGGAAGCATCACAATTGATGTCAGGTGTCCTTCTGCTCCTAACAGAGGAGTCCCCCAGCGAGTGTCCGGGTCCCCCTCTCCCCTGATGGCCAGGATTCTCTCCACCCCTTCAATCCTCTCCTTCTGATCCTCAGAGCAGAGTAGTGTTTGGAGGATGACTTCACTGTGGGCATACCAAGCAGATCTTCTCCCAGTTGGCATCACAATATCCAGCACCTCCTTTCTCTGGGACTTGAGGCAGTCCAGCTGAAAGAGGATGTGCCTAGGCCCTTCGATCCAGGAGTGCTTGACCTTCACGTTGAACCAACATGGGTAATACACTCCAATGATGAATTCCACAATGAATTGCAGAATCTTCAGGTTCTTTTCTTTAAGTCCATGCTGACACCCAGAGCCTGAGAAGTCTGTTCGCTGTGGTGAGCCAGCGGCTGTGGTTTACTGGTCTTATCTCTAACAGAGCCAGCCCTGCAGGAAGTACTCCATCCCTGACTGCACAGACAATTTTATAGCCATAGTATTGATCAGTTGAGAGATCTTGAATGACCTTGTCAGGAAGCTTGATCAGTGGAGGGCCAACAGAGATTCGGGTGAAGTTTGGATTGATATCAAAGTCTGTAGCAGAATCAAGGAGCTTTCCTATTGGCCCGGATAATTTTTTGTCTGACAGAGTAGGGCCATCAAGGTCAACAATGAGATGGCGCAGGGGAAGCTCAACAGTGTGCAGGTTGCACACCAACTAGACCAGCTTTCTCCCCAGGTGCAGCTCCAGCTTCAGCTTCCGCATTACTCCAGCTTTCACACCAGTGTTGACATTTGTTGAGTCTCCTCCAATGGCCAACAAGGTCTTATCATAACCCCTCTCTTTCAGCCAGGCAAACAGGACCTTAGCAATCTTCTCCGCATGTGACTCCTCTTTAGTTGCTTTCTCTGGGGTAAAGTGGGACAGATAGTAGCTGCCAGGCTCACTAACAACACTATAGTGTTCTTCCTTGATCTTTGCGGGAAAAGATTGGTCACTGCCCTCAGCTTCCATCATCACATTGGTCAGGTCAATCCGCCCATCAAAGAGGATGCAAGAGATCCCCCCCTCCTCCCTGCACTTCTCGAACTGTTCACCCAGCTCTCTCATCAACTTCTCCTGTGCTCTCTTGACCTTGCTCTTATCAATCGTAGAAATAGCTTTTTCTAAAATATAACAGAATAATACTCACATGTGAACAGTAACAAAAAAAATATCAGTAGATAATCACTAAATCTATCCCCTCACTGCAAGCCGAGGTGGTAAAATAGCTTCATAAATCATGAGTCACTTCAAATATTTCACAAAACGTTTTAGAATGTTCTGAAACGTTACATTCTAGCCTCTGAGAAAGGTGGCTCAGAAAATGGCCTTATGCGCGCCAGAAAACCGTCAAAATATTTCATATACCAAACTGTATGATAATTACAATTAAGTGGAACGGCACACCTTTTTATTTGAGTATTTGAATATTATTATTATTATATGAATTACATTATATGTATTTATATGAATTAGTTAGAACAATGCTCTATGAGAGATAACGTGAGAAGACATATTCTGGGGTAACTACAATAGTAAAATAATCAACAATTTAATAATAATCAACTGCAAAATGATGTAGGTTAGGGTTATCAGAATTAAATATTTTCTTCAGAATTGTGTTCTATACACCAAAATATGTCATTTGAACACCCCTCTCCATTGATTTAAAAAAAATGCATAGTATGACCCGCCCTACTCCCTCAACATCGCCGCCGACCTCTAACCCCATCTCACCTACGCTATCCCTGAGGCTAACAAAGTCCGCCCGCCGGAGATCGAGCTTACTGCCTCTCGAGTTACTACGCTTCACCCGAGGGACGCGCACACGGAACCTAATCAGACCGTGATCACTCCCGCCCAACGATTCGTCAACGGTGAGGCCAGTGACGAGGTTGTCTTCGGTCGTGAATACTAAGTCTAGAACGCTTTCGCCTCGTATAGGCTCATTGACCCACTGAGTGAGGAAGTTCTCATCAGCAAAGTCAACTAGCCTCCTTCCTTCAGCATCAGCAGTCCTGTCTTCCCACTTTATGCCGCGACAGTTGGTCTCCTAAAACTACACACACACACCCTTTCCCCTAGCAGGCTACTGAGTTCGGTGTACAGGGCTGTATCCTCCTCGAGGAGGAGATGCGGAGGTCTGTACACCAAGATTAACCTATAGCTCGTCCCTCCCACATTCAGATCGACGCTAAGCAGCTCCTGTTCTGACCGGAACTGGCAGTCAACCGGACTCAACGTGTCCCTGACGTATATTAGTATCCCACCCCCGTCCCCACGGGTGCGGTCTTTGCGAAACATTCTATACCCGGGAATTTCGAACTCCCCCAACGTAGTCCCTACGATCAGTATGAATCCAGGACTCGGTGATAGCAATGATATCCTGGTATTCTGATGCTAAGAGCGCCCGTAGCTCGCAAAACTTGTTCCTAATCGACCTAGCATTAAAAAGCATTGCACGGAGGGAGCCTTCCCTATTCTGACCGCCCCCTAGCACGACCTGTTTCCCGAACAGCCAGGGCTGTCGGGAGTTAGAGGGAGAGAGCTTTTAAATCACACTTTTTAAATGGTTTGTGGGTAAGGGCTTCACGTATGTTATTTTAGTCCAGGGTAGTTTATGTGGAGGTGTTAACGTAACTTGCACTTGGGACTGTTAATTGTAAGACAACTACCATAGCTGGGACTGAGACACGTTATCCCCTGCATACTCTATATATATATCTATATACAGTATGTCTCTATATATAAATAGAGTGATCAACACAATGATAATGCGGACGTCATTGATGGGGTTAGAGCAATTATGTGCACCAATCCGAACACACCTCCGCTGCCATAAGGACCGCCCATTTTATACCTAACAGACTAGCTTGGAACGAGACAGAGGCGCGAGACTTCTTGTAAGCACTGTACAGAATACTTTGTTGAAGTTCTTCAGTTTCTCTCCTTTCTACGTAATGTTTAAAATCCTGTCAAACTGTCGCTTTCCCCTTGGACGGGATTTTAACTCGTGAGTAGTAAGAAAAAGAGAAAATTACAGGAGCATGAGAACTTTTCTGTGGTATTTGTTTATAACAGTTTTGGTTAATTCATAGATGTTCTCGCGCTGTTTTTGTTTCTTTTCAGCTGTACTCCTTCCTTACGCATAGGTCAAGCTTTCTTAAAAGATAGATCATTTTGATTTTATTTCTTGCGGAATCCCCATATCTTTTTTACTTTCAACTATTACAGCCAGAAGTTGAAATACATCCTTTGCCGTGCATATCGCTGAAAAGGCTGGCTACGCACTATAATAAAGCAGTCGTAATCGATAATATTCTTAGATATTGTTTTTATATATTCACCTGAACACGGCTGCAGTAAATCCCAATCGTATCAGCAAGGACTTTTGGCCCTATATCTAGTCAGTCCAAGATCGCAATTTAACAAAATTATTTTACTCGAAAGATTTTGAGCAGAAATTTGAAGCTGCTAGGAACTTGTAACATTTACTTTAATCCCGCAAGGCACTAAAATTTTAAATACAGCTTTACAGTTTTGACCCAGTAACTTCGGGTGTGAAGCTCAGAATTTTTATGGGTGAGGTATTTTGTGAGTTTATTAACTTACTAGATTTTCTGGATTTCATTAAAATACGAAACATTCTGTAGAAGCGTAGAGGGACTACGTTAACCTGTAGACTTTGGTCCATTGCTGAAAAGAGGTCCTCTGTAAGATAAGAATGAAGAGACTCGCTCTCATTAGTCTACCAAAGTCTAGACCTATTCTTGCGAGATTGAGAGAGCAATTTATTAGTCTTAGAATTCTCTTGTTTCTGTATATCTTTTATAGTTTTATTTGCTTAGTTTTGTACTGGAAGCGTATCAATTTGAATTTTTCCGCATATCAGGACAATTTATTCTTAAGGGTTGTATGAATAATACTTTATAATAAAATAATGAAAGTAAAGTAAGCAGAAAGGAAATTTTATTCCAACTGCCGATAAGTTGTTGTTGTTGGTTGTTGTTTAGCCGATCAGCCCACCCTGATCGAGCAAGCCGGCGCGCCGGCACGCAGGTAATCGATCGCCCTCTCCGGAGTGGACCAGAGGTTCAGCGCACTAGTGATGTGTTGTGTTCGTTGTTGTGCTAGAGTGGTACACTGTCATAATGTGTTCAATTGTTTGTGGTGTGTCCTGGCACAGGTGGCAGGTGTCGTCTGTGGAGTTGTCTAGTCTGTGTTTATATGTCTGTAAGTTGGGGTGATGTCCGATCCGATCTGTTCAGGCTGGTCTCTGACCTGTTAATGGGTGGCGGCTTCGCACTTAGGACCGCATTCGGACCGAGTCGTGTCAGTGCTTTGTGGGTTAGGTGTGTATGTATGTGTTTTCTGTACTATGTGATGTTTGTGGGGCGTGGTATGGAATGGAGTATTTGGTTATAATGTGTGTGTGGTGTTACCTTAATGGTTCGAGGTGTCGGTGCATGATTGTACATGTAGTGGCAAGGGTGTTGTGGGTTAGTTATTGCTGCTGCCATGAATTGTGTTCCCCTCATGTCTAAATGTTCCCTAACTTTCAGTATTTTTGTTTGTGTGTGCAGGTGTTCTATTGGTGTTGTTTGAGTGCATCCTGTAATGATACGAAGTGCGTTGTTTTGTATTGTCTGTAAGGTGTTTGTGTGTGTTTGAGATAATGGGTGTCCAGCATGGGCTAGCATAGTCCATAACTGAGCGAATATATTGTTTGTATAAGAGTGATGTTGTTTCCTGCTGGTGTCCAAAGTTTGTGCCTGTTAGTACCCTAAGCGTGTTAAGTCTTGACGTTCATTTGTTTTTAATGTCCTGAATGTGGTTTGCAAAAGATAATGATGTGTTGTATGTGACACCAAGTATTTTGGTCCTGTGAGTGTGTGGAATGTTGTTGTTGTTTAGTGTAAGCTATGGAGTTATCTGGTGTTCTTTTGTATTGCTTGTTAGCAAGGTGATGGTTGATTTTGTGGGTGCTACTTTGAGTGTTGTGTGTGAGCCAGTCTTGTACCGGTATACTGTTTATGTATGTTTGTAGGTTATTTGTGGGTGGATGTTAGAGTGATGGAATCTGCATATGATGATAAGGTAAGCTTGTTATCTATGGGTGTTGGAATGTCATGCATGTATAAGTTGAACAATGTTGGTGAGAGAATAGAGCCTTAAGGGACCCCGTTCGGAAAAATCTTGTTTTTGGATGACTTGCCATTAAATGTGACATGTGAGTATCTTCCTGAAAGATAGTTGCTCAGCCACCTTTTGGTGTTATTGTGCATGTTTGTGTTGAGTATTTTGTTTATGAGAGGGAAGCGTGGGATAGCATCAAATGCTTTACTAATGTCTATTGTTGCTAATAGTGTACGTTGAGCTGGTCGTCTGGAGTTGATGCCATCCATGATGTGCTGCGTGAGGTTAGTGAATAATGTCGTGGTTGAGTGGTGAGGTCTGAATCCATGTTGAGTAGGCGATAGTGGAATGTGTGGGTTGGTGATTTGTAAGATTAGTCTTTCTGTTACTTTGGAAGGTGTGCATAGTAAAGTAATGGGTCTATAGGAAGCTGGTTCTGTTGGATTTTTGTTTGGTTTGAGTAGTGTAATAATTTTACCTTGTTTCCATATGTCAGGAATAATACAGTGTTGGTATGAATATTTGCTGATATTTGTGAGAGCTAGTATTCCTTGTGGGCCCAAGTGTTTAAGGTGTATGTTAGATATGTTGTCTGGTCCAGTAGCCTTCGAATTCTTAATGTTTTTGATGATCTTGGTGGTCTGGTCTGTATTGAAGGGTGTAATGGTTATGTCGAGTCTGTAGGTTTTCTTGTGTCTGGCTGTTTGTCTGTCTGCATGTTTCTGGTTGTTGTCTCTGTTTAAGAGACTTATCTTTGCGTAGTGATTAACTAGAATGTTAGCTTGTTGTGTGTATGTTGGGATATTATTTTGGCTGAGACAGATAGCCGCGTGTGAGGTGTGAATGCCGCTGTTAGAGTGGGTAGTGCCGTTTATAGTCTTGTATAGCCTGGATGTATCTGTGGAGTGGTTTAATGTTGTTATGAATTCCCTGAATGTTTCGGTTTGTTTTTCTTTGAGTTTGTTGTTTATTTCTGTGTTGAGCTGTTGTATCTGCTGTTTTATGGCTTCTGTGTGTGGTGTTTGTGTGTTATATTTGAGGTTGTTACGTTGCCTTATAAGGTGGGCTATTTCTCTAGTGTAATTTGGGTTGTATTTCCTAATGTTGCCCTTCGGTATGTATTTGTTTGCATTATTGATGATCTGATTAAATGTCTTGAGTGTTGTATTGATGTTTATGATGGGTGTGCTGTTTAATGTGGTGAATTGTTCCTCAGTCTGTATTTTGAACTGTTCCCAATCAGCTTTCTTGTAATTTCTGTAAGTGTGCCTAAGGCTGTTGGGGCAGAGTGTAGAATGTGTTGTAATGATGATGGGCAGGTGGTCTGATGACAGTTGTTTTTCTGTTCTCCATTGTGTGTGTGTTGCTAGTGAGGGGGAACAGAACGTTATGTCTGGGGAGGAGTTTGAGTATCCTGCTTGATGTGGTGTGTGTGTATGTTCTTCTGTATTGTTAAGAATGAAGAGGCTGTTTAGTTGTGTGGCTATGTTGACGCCTCTGGTGTTGTTTTGGTTGTGCAGGTACCAACTAGTGTCTTTGGCGTTGTAGCCTCCTCCTAAGATGACATTAGTGCGAGAGGCCAGATTGTGTAACTGTGGATTGTAATTGGCTGGCACCTGAGGTGAACTATCTGGTGGGATGTAAATGTTGATTAGTGTGGTGTTGTGTTTTGCTCGTATTTTAATGTTAACTGCCTGTATTTCTATCGTGTTATCTGCTTGGATTGTGTTTGTAATGTTTTGGGTAGCATCGGTGTAGCTAATGCTTTTACGCATGTAAGTGATGAGTCCACCCCCGTTACCCCCAGTACGATCTTGACGGATCGCCGTGAAGTCAGGGATGGTGGGTGTTTTGTGTGTGCGTTTTAGTTATGTTTCTTGTATAAGTGCTATGTAAATGTTTTGTTTGTGTACGAATTCCCTAAGCTGCATGATTTTGTTTGTGAAGCCATCTACGTTGTACTGTAATATGTTAATATTATACTTCTGTATGTGTCTCATGGTGCTATTGTGTCTATGTCTTTGTGTATGGTGACATGTGTAAGTTGTAGTGGGGCTTGGATTAGTCTTAATGTCGCCGGAGAGTAAGAGTAGTTCGGGGAGCACGCAATTGCTCCCTGTAATTGAAAAAATAGCACGCTGAGAATAGGTCCGGCCCCGGGAGCCGATCGGCACTCTGACCGTGCCACGCAACAGGCCGTCGACTGCCAGTTTGGCCAACCGTAGACAGCCCGCTGCACGGAGATTTGAGGAAGTTTGGCCACCAGCGCGTTGATGTTTTGGTTTGACGTCGCCTCTTCTTCGCGTTGACGTGTTCCGCGCTGGAGGATGCAGCCACTGTTAGAAGCTTCCTCGTCAGCTGCTAACACTTTTTTCAGGTTGTTCTAGCTACCTGTTCAGAGGTTTTTTATGAACAAATCAGTTTTCTGCTCAAAACGGCTCTTTCTAATTTTAAAATTGATTAGTCAAGGAAGGAAGATGTTGACTTCTATTTTGCGGCAACAGCTGATGATATTCATGTTACTTTACTGATTAATGAAAATGATTAGGCTCTTCAAGTTACAGTATAAAAGATTTCTTCCGTAATCTTTCTATGAGGTGGGCTATTTAGTGTAATTTGGGTTGTATTTCCTAATGTTGCCCTTGGGTATGTGTTTGTTTGCATTATTGATGATCTGATTAAATGTCTGAGTGTTGCATTGTTGTTTATGATGGGTGTCTGTTTAATGTGGTGAATTGTTCCTCAGTCTGTATTTTGAACTGTTCCCAATCAGCTTTCTTGTAATTTCTGTAAGTGTGCCTAAGGCTGTTGGGGCAGAGTGTAGAATGTGTTGTAATAATGATGGGCAGGTGGTCTGATGACAGTTGTTTTTCTGTTCTCCAGTGTGTGTGTGTGTTGCTAGTGAGGGGGACCAGAACGTTATGTCTGGGGAGGAGTTTGAGTATCCTGCTTGATGTGGTATGTGTATGTTCTTCTGTATCGTTAAGAATGAAGAGGCTGTTTAGTTGTGTGGTTATGTTGGCGCCTCTGGTGTTGCTTTGTTTGTGCAGGTACCAACTAGTGCTCATAATAGTAGTACGGGGCTCCAATAAACCTTAGCCCCCCCTCCGCCCATGGCCTAAACCATTAGAGGTACAGTAAAACTAAACATACCTTACAAAAGAGAATTTAATCCTGCATTTAATGAGAAACAATTAAAACTTGGTGTTCCCGCCATTGGCTTCCAAGACAGCCTGAATTCGCTTTGGGTAGCTTGCCAAAAGTGACGTGAATATATCTTGATCGTTACGGAAATTTGCTAAAACAGTTTCAATGTGTTGCGTCATTGTATCCTTCGAAAATCGATTTGCTGCAGGTTCTTGAAACAAGAGACATTCAACCTTGTCCTTTATAACTGATCCAATGTGTTCACAGACGTTCAGGTCAGGAGAATTTCCTGGCCATTCTTCATTTCCAAAGAAATCGATATCATGGTTCCGCAAGAACTGTTGAGTGGCTAATGCCTTAAAACAGGGGGCCTTATCGTGCAGAAGTGTGACCTGATCGACATCCATAACATTGTTGGGGTTTCTTAGAAAAGGAATGACATGCTGGGATAGAATAATATCACGAAAATACTGTCCATCCCAACTCTGACCATTTGGCTTCAGCACCCACATGAGCTTCTTTGCAGTGAACAAAACAAACACACCAAGACAGTCTGGACTTTTTAATAATTCGCGATAATGTTCATTGTCATCTATTTCATCTGGCGTTGTGGCCCGCACTCGATCATTTTGGTAGTTAGGCCGACGTGTTACATAAACAAAAAATTCATCGGAGACAGCTAAATGCATGAAATCATCCACATCCCAATCTTCAAGATAATGGACAAACTACATTCTGTCATCGATGCTAAGTTGAGTTTTTCTTGGTTTTGGAAGTTCACGCCAAGGCTTTAAACCTTGCCTATGACGGTACAGTCGAATGATCTCACCACTAACGATCTTTCCTCTCAACACTTCGATCTTTCTAGAGACTTTAGCACAGCTGTTTTTCTGCTTACGCATACCGCTTTCAATGATGTCCTTTGTTTCCTGAGAGAGTGGCAAATTTGGGCGCCCAGATTTGGTTGTATCCATTTCACATTCATCCAAAGTTTTATTCTAATTTCTTTTGACGAAGTCCTCACTTCTTCGCAACTTTTTGGCAACCCATGAACGTGTTATAAAGGTGGCTCCAGCATCACGAGCTTCCCGAAATGTTATTGCTCGTATGCGATCTATCACACGTTGCTTCTCCGGATCACCAATTAATTGAGAAGCCATTATATTATCACTTTATCAGCTAGAATAATTTTAATACCTGCAATAAATAAAGAATTTTATACATTTTTATAATCACTAAAAACTATTTCGATATAAGTAAACATGTAAGCTGCAAATGGGGGGCTAAGGTTTTTGGAACCCCTTAGGTGAACACAAGCGGTAGCTCGCTATCGCCCTCCGGGCAGGGAGCAGTATATGTCACAGCTAGCTGTATATTGTGATACGGTTTAAAATTGAATGGATAAATATTTTTTTTTTTCACTTTTTCATGTATTTTTTTTATTGGTTCTAGATTTAAAATTCTATTATATAAGGCCCTCATCGGAAGAAGTGGCTAAGCGACAAAAGTGAAAAAACGCCATTACTCCCCTCTCCCCCATTACCCCACCCCCACTCCCCCAATTGCTTCACATCCGATTGAGTATCAAGATTTGTGAAGCTTAACGTTTTCATGGCTGTGTTCTTTTCTATAGTTTTATTGACCTTGTAATATACAGTAAATAGCTCGTGCTCGGCCGCGGAGTGACCTAGGACCGGGAAACTTGACAGAACACATCGGCAGCTCATGGGCTATCAGTTGGTGGTGGTTGCCGAATTTTCCGATGTGCTGTTTAGTCTGTGCACGGTTCCGAAGAAAGCGGACACACACACACAGTTTAGCTCAATAGTATATAGGATGAATGTCAGTCGCATTTCTAACTCTTTATTTTGTAGTTGAATATAAAATCACTGTACTATATCTAGTCAGACCACACTCGTACAAAATTTCATGCACATTTGTTAAATCGAGAAAAAGTTAGTCGGTCCATAAATTTACAAAAATAACAGCCATCAAAATTTTCAACTTCACTTCCAAAGCCAGCCAGTCCAAATTTTTTAACTTACTTTTAAAATCTAAATGCCTCGTGTAGAGGCTCTCCACCGGAAACGTGTGCTGATCCGCAGGATCAAGTGAGCAATTTCTGGAACCTTAAAGTAAATGTTATAGGCCTTATTATTAGTTTAAATATTCCTTTTCAAAATCTTTATGAAATTATTTGTAATTATAATGCGAGCGTGGACCAACTAGATAGAGGTAGACTTTAATAAGATCCAGAAATCACAAGCTAGGTTTAGACATTACGTAAATTACTTGGACAACATACTGTACATAAAGGCAAGAATAAAACTCTCTAGTTTAAACATAATCAGGGTATTTTTGTGTACATTTCAGGGATGACTTTAATATTTGGATCATTATAGGCCAATCAGTTTAACGTCTGGTGTAGGTAAGCTACTGGAATCAATAATTAGGGATCGTATAGTCGAACACTTAGAATTGCATAAACTAGTTAGAAATACGCAGCACGGTTTTAGGCGAAACAAATCTTGCTTAACTAATCTTTTAGAATTTTTTCAAAGCGTGGTTGACGTTTACGACAGTCATCGGGCGGTTGATGTAGTGTATTTAGATTTTCAAAAAGCGTTTGACACCGTGCCGCACAGAAGACTCATTGAAAAAACTAAAGCTCATGGAATCGGGGGTGTAGTAATAAATTGGCTAGAAGAGTGGTTGCGAGGTAGGAAACAGAGGGTGGTCGTTGATGGAGCGGAGTCGTGTTGGGCTAATGTAGCGAGTGGCGTTCCTCAGGGTTCTGTATTGGGCCCCTTGCTTTTTCTTATATATATTAACGATTTATATGTCGGCCTAGTCAGTACAGTTTCAAAGTTTGCGGATGACACGAAGCTGGGTGGTAGGGCGATTAATGACGAAGATAGAGGTAAAATCCAGGAAAATCTGAATAAAATCGTTGATTGGTCAGTCACATGGCAAATTAGATTTAATGTTGGTAACGGTAATTTTGCCTATCGTATGTCAGGGAAAGATTTAACAAGCGTAGAGCAGGAAAAAGATTTAGGAGTTATTAGTCACTGGTGATTTAAAAGTAGCGAAACAAAGTACAGCAGCGGTCAATAAGGCGAACAAAGTGTTAGGTTTTATAGCTCGAAATTTTGAGTACAAATCGCGCGATATTATAGTTCCTCTTTATAAATCATTAGTTAGACCCCATTTGGAGTACGCGGTCCAATTTTGGAATCCGCATATGCGCAAAGATATAAACAAAATCGTAAGAGTTCAATGACGAGCAACTAAGATGATTCCGTCGCTTAGGTCAAAGTCGTACGAGGATAGGCTTAAGGAGTTAAAATTGACTACACTCGAGACTAGGAGGCTAAGGGGTGATCTAATCCAGGTTTTCAAAATTATGAATGGGTTCGATAACGTAGATAGAGATAGCTTTTTCGAAATATCTCATTATAATAGGACTAGAAATAATGGGTGTAAGTTGACAAGTAGAAGGTTCGAGACAGCAGTTGCCAAAAACTTTTTTAAGCATAGAATAGTAAATAGCTGGAATAGTTTGCCGGTAGAAGCAATTAGTAGCACGTCTATAAACATGTTTAAAAATCGATTAGACGCATATGTTGATAGATTGGGTATAGTTTAAGGTAGTGAAATTAAGGCTTTGTGGTGATAGATCCCACAGCTCAACACAAGTGTTGTGGGATATAGGGAGGCAGCATCTTGGGTTAGGGGATACTCTCTGTCCTTACACACCCCATTTAGAGAGATTCCTCTGCCGAGCGATACCCCCCATAGTACTGTGAGGTATTGAAAAACTCATGATCTTCACTTGCCCCACAAACACCCTGAAATGGGAGACCCAAAATGGGTGCACACACATTTCTACATTACTGTACAGTCTTTACAGCCACACCTACACTTTTCCTCCTAAGTATATATAAGTTATATTGTAATGTAGGGTGAGGCAGAAGTAACCGGGCAGCTTTTTGATGTTTCAGCTTTGGAAGTTTCTAGCGATAATTGCATCGATTACGTAACACCCGATAGCCTAGGCTAAACGGGTAGCCTAGCTAGGCTAACCGTTTAATTCAGTTTGTCGCAGCTGGTGGTTGTGAACACATCTTATTTCGGTCAATTTTGAAAGCCCCAATTATGGCAAAGGCGAGCAACCAACGCTTTACAATGGAAGAACGTGTCTTCATTGTAAAAAAATTTTACCGAACGGACAACAAGAGCGAGACATGCCGCCGATTTAAAGAAAGATTTGATCGTTCAATAAAAAGAGACACGGTAGCCAGCCTCATTCAACGCTTTGAATCAACAGGTTCATGTGAAGATCTTCCAAGACGAGGACGACCAAGGTCTGTCTGTACCGACGAAAACAAGCAGATTGTTGAAGTTGCTTTCGCTCGTAGTCCACGGAAGTCCACCAGACGAGCTGAGCAAGAACTTGGCATCTCACAAAGATCAATTATAAGAATGCTACACGATGCCCACTTGAGGCCATATCGTCCACACTTGCTCCATGCACTGAACGAAGATGATCATGACCGTCGCGTGGTTTTGTGAGATCTTTCGACAACTCTGTGCAATGGACGCCACCTTTCCTGAAAAGATCATCTGGAGTGATGAAGCATCTTTTAAATTAAATGGCCACGTCAACCGTCATAATTCTATCTACTGGGCAAGTGAAAATCCTCACCTAATCCTCGAGAAGGAAGTCAACACCATCGGTGTCACGGTTTGGATTGGGATCTGTGCTTCTGGTCTGGTCGGTCCGTTCTTTTTTGAAAAAACTGTGACAGGCGCCAACTACGTGGCGATGCCCAACAATAATTTCTTCCAAAAGTGGCAACCTGGCCACACATTCGTGAGATGTGGTTCCAACAAGACGGAGCACCACCCCATTACAGCCACGCTGCGCGCGATTGGCTCGATGAGCACTTCCCTCAGAGATGGGTTGGACGCCGTGGTCCCATAGATTATCCTCCTCGATCTCCTGACCTTACACCTCCAGACTTTTTTCTTTGGGGTGTGCTGAAGAATTCAGTCTATGCTGAAAAACCAAGGACCATTCAGCAGCTCACTACGAGAATTGTGAATTCTTGCGCAGAAATCAACGAAGATTTGTGTCGAAGTGTGTGCTATTCTGTGGTAGACAGATTTTCTAAATGCATTGAAGAACGTGGTCAGCATTTCGAACACTTGCTTTAATCATGCTTTATATTGTTCTAGTATCATGTACATTGTAATTTCTTAATTTGTGACTAAATTTCAATAAACATTTACTTTGGAATAAGTGCTTATTGACTGCCCGGTTACTTCTGCCTCACCCTGTATATGGTGGTAAATTTTGACTTGGTCCGCAATCGATATGGACCGTGACTTATTTTTGGTTGGCAAGGTACTAGTATTGATGGATACCGTAATGAAATTGACTGGATTCTTTGGATCTGATATATTTGCATGTCGGTTATAAATAGATATAGAGTGTAACATATTTGTGGATAGTAGTCTATTATGACTTGATCCTCTGGATCCAGAGATTCTATCTTTAGTTTTAAATCGATAATTAATTAGTTTTAAATTGATAATTATTTAGTTTTGTAAAAATTGGTCGTTGCCAATGTACAGGCAGTTTTTACATAAATTTCTTATGTTCTTGTGGTTCGGAACCCACGTAAAATTGTAGGTCCCCTCCGCCACCACGGAGGACATGCACAATACACAATTATGAACGCAGTTAGGTTGACCAGCCATGAGTGGATCCTAGGGTCTTTGTTGGTCTGAAACATTATAACATTATTATAGAATCATTTCAGTCTTTCGAATATATAACTTACACATGCTTTATTAAGTTAGTGGGTCTTTGACAAATGTTTTTGAATAAGAAATTAAATGTTGTTATCCTCAATTTGGATCACCTGAAGATCAGGGCCCCTAGCCTTCTTTAGTTAGCCTTATAAGGCTAACTAACAAAAATATCACGACCTAACCTAATCAATCGATAGGCCAACTGTACGCCCTTGACAATTGGTTAGGTTAGAAGTTAGATCGTGATATTTTCGGTAGTTAGCTTATAAAACTAACTAAAGAAGGCTGGGGGCCCTGATCTTCAGGTGATCTCTCAATTTCCTCATCGTCAATGCATATCACGTAATTAACACAATGTAATGTTGATACATAGCTCAATTTCAGTTATTTAAGTAGAAGAATATAACTGTTTTTATCACCCTCCGCTCAAAAAAAAAAAAAAAAAAAAAAAAAACCTACATCTTACTTTACCTAGAACTTTCTTTTTACAGTATTAAGGTTGAAATTTCTCTAGTTTACACCATTAAAGAAACATTATAGCTTGCATTAAATTTAAAATGGGCCATTACAGATCGAATTTATAATTTGTTCAACATTTTTTACATGGTTAAACTTTAATATGATGCTAATTTACTTAACAGTGTCATGTGCTTACGCTTTAATTAAAGGTTAATAGAAAATAAACTACAGGCAGAACCCGCAAAGAAGAAATGGTTTTCCGCTAGTGTGTGGTAATAAGTTTTAGCTATTGAAAAGAAAGCAAGCTGCGGCAATTTTTTAATGTTAAATGATTTTTTTTTTTTTTTAAGAATAAATGGCTGAGAAATGCTAAACCAGAGTACATGTGCAATAACTAAAGTTTACCCATGGCAAGATCGGACACAAATTATGAGTAAAAGATTGTGCTATACGATGTATTATTTCTTTGTCTTTTATAATGTCAACAGTAGGGGATAAGAGAGACTCGCTTGATGAGTGTATTGTTATGAGTAAGTTAATGATAATTTTTAATGCTGGTTAGTAAGAACGTGAATGTTTTTATTAAAAAAGCCATTTAGACCAGTGGTTCTTAAACTTTTTTTTTTGTTTTTGTTTTTGTCTCCCCGAAGGGAGGTTGCAAAATTAAGAATGTGTGTGATTTTTTTGGTTATCATCGTATCTCTTAAACTTCTACACAACAGGAACCAGCAAAAATCAGCTAGAAAATATAAATGAGCGGCAATTGGAAACAACTTCACTCGGGGTCTATAACTTGCCATATTATACATCACTAATTGTTTTATGCAGTAATATTTTAGTAAAAAAAATATTTATGATAACGTTAACAACATTAGTTAAGGAATACATTTTAATAAGTTGTTTATTTGCTCATAATTATATACAGTGATGGACAGTATCTAGATACATGTATCGCCGATACGTATCGATCGATACTTTTGTATCGGTATCGCTTTAGCTACTTGACAAAAGTATCGATTTATCGGTATCGCTAAGGTCAATTTTCTTAAATGTATCGAAAAAATCCAGACCATCAAAATCAAATCCAGCACTTTTCACATCTCAAACATATACATACCCCCCTCTACCTCTGCTCACTGCCCCCCACGCTACGAGCCCCCCCTGCAACCACTCACACAATACGAGAACCACATTGTGGGAGGCGACTTCAATGCTCATCACCCGACATGGCTCTCCTCTCACATACCAGACGCTCGTGGCACGCTACTCCTAGATGATCTTCATACATACAACATCCTCAACAATAGGAATCAACCCACACGCAAACCCTTGCAACACAACCAACAACACACCTCCCCAGACATTACCTTCTGCTCACCATCCCTACACACACGCACAACATGGCAGACACTACACCACCTCCCCTCCGATCACCTCCCAATACTAATCACCTATCAACACACACACCCCATCCACACATCCTTCAAACAAACATACACGAACTACAAACATGCAAACTGGCCTTCTTTTACAGGATACATTGAAAACGAGCTTCAGGAATTCTCCACAACTAATTTCCCCTCTATAGACAAGGCTACCGCCCACATAAACAACACTATCACTCGCGCTAGCAAACAATTCATTCCACAAGGACACAGGAAACACTTCAACCCAAATTTCTCCCCACAAATACACAATCTAATCAAACAAAGAAACTCATTACGCCAGAAACACAGTCCCACTGCAGAAGACATTGACCTCATACACCACCTTAACACTGACATCACAAATCTAATTAACACTAAACAGTCAGAAAACTGGGAATCCTATTTAACTACACTCAATCACAAGACCAACAGCACCCAACTTTGGAAAACCTTGAAAAAAATCCACACTTCACATACTAACCCACCCCCCACACACGAAGCTCTCCTTTCCAACCGTAACCAAATTCCATCCCCACAAAAACTGCAACCTACTCATGCACCACTACTCAAAAATTAGCCACAAAATCACTGTTCCCAATAATAGAAAAATCCTCAAAAACATACGGAAACTCTCGGCCGACCCACAACAACCACATCCATTTACACCCCAAGGCACAGCTGCAGCCATAAAATCCCTTAAAAACTCTCATGCCGAAGGCCCAGACCACATTTCAAACATACATCTCAAACACCTTGGTCCAATTGCTCTTGCAGCCCTCACAAACATATTCAATTACTCCTGGCTTCACAATGTCATGCCCTCTACCTGGAAGCTGGCACACATCATCCCGATACCGAAACCCAATAAACCCCCCAACCTACCTGCTTCATACCGGCCAATCTCCCTTCTCTCAACCATTTCCAAAGTCCTCGAAAAACTGATATTAAGACGCATACAACCACACATTACATTTTCACAAACCCAATACGGCTTCAGGTCCGCCCACTCCACCACAACGCTTCTTACAAACCTAACCCAACACATCTTAGATGGCTTCAACCAACAATCCCCCCCTGCCCGCACAGTCCTTGTTGCCATCGACATCAACAAAGCTTTCGACACTGTCCCACGCCACATTCTTGCACAAAAGATTATTGATCTCGACATCCCCACCAATGACAAGAAATGGCTTACTAATCTCATTGCAGGCCGACTTGGCAAAGTCATACACAAACAACACTCATCCAAAACCTACAGACTATATAATGGCGTCCCACAGGGCTCCATACTCTCTCCAATCCTCTTCAACCTTTTCATGCACGACCTCCCACAACCTCTCTCCCCCCATGTCCACGTCTCCTCCTATGCAGATGACCTGACCATAACAGCACAACACCATAACCGTAACACCGCCACACGCCTGATCCAGCAGTACATTACCAATCTGGAACTCTGGCTGACCAATAATAGGATGTCAGCATCCCCTCAAAAATCCTCCATCACCCTCCTAACCTCAGACCGCCACGAATCCCAAGCACACCCGAGAGTCACCCTCATGGGACATCCCCTACCTCTAAACAAAACCCCAACAATCCTCGGCCTCACCCTAGACACACACATGTCCTTTTCCCCTCACATATCAAACATTTGCTCCAAAGCAACAAAAAAACTCAACGCTCTCAGAACACTCATCTCCACAACATTCGGTCAGCAGAAGGAATCCCTTAGTATCCTATACAAACAGTTTGTACGTACTACCCTAACTTACGCTGCCCCCGCCTGGTCCCCGTCCATCTCCCACACAAACCAGAAAAAGATACAGACCACACAAAACAGAGGTCTCAGAAGCATTACTGGCTGCCTCCGAACCACACCCATCCCACATCTACATGCAGATACGAAAATACTCCCCATCGAACACCACATGAACATGACAGGGACTCAATTCTTCTCCAGAGCACTGGCCCCAGACCACCCCTGTCACCATCTCACATTACACAATCCCCCACCCCGCAACAAAAAACGTACTCCTGCTGCTCAGTATTCGCAGCTACTGAACAATATCCCCCCTCCTCCCCTAAACATCAACCCCATTAAACATCTCCACACAGAATTTACCCGGAAATACCTACTCGACCAACCACACAACCAGGGTTGTGGAGTCGGTCCAAAATTTTCCGACTCCGACTCCGACTCCACACATTGTCAAAAATTCGACTCCGACTCCGACTCCACACATTGTAAAAAATCTAAAAATCCGACTCCGACTCCTCACATTTTAAATATACGACTCCGACTCCTCTAGTGTTTCACTCTATAATTATCATAATAATAAGACATTTCATCACCACCACACTAAGTGTGAAATTTTATATTTTATATTTTATATTTAAATAAATATTAATTGTATATTCTGAAAATGTAAAAAAAAAATATTAAAAAAACTTAATCTAGGGGCTATCAATGAATAAGGTTTATTGACCAAAAAAACTAAATAACCTAAATGTTAGTATTTAGGATTTAGAAATTAAGGGTGACACAGGACAGAAATTGGAGTCGGAGTCGGAAGTTTTTTACCGACTCCGACTCCACAACCCTGCACACAACACTGTCCTTCACGATACTCCCCCTGTAGTCCATCAGAGCGAACAAACCCTCCCAAGGAAAACAAGAGTTACTCTGGCCAGGCTCCGTTCAGGCCACCACCCCTCCCTCCAACAATACAGACACAGACTCCACCTAGCTGACACCTCCACCTGTCAAAAATGCTACCTCCACCCTGAGGACACAGAACACCTACTCTTACACTGCCACACACTCTCTCAACAAAGACACAACTCCAACATTACCTCTCTACGAGACCTATGGACCCGTCCCACGGTGGTAGCGGGATACCTGAGTGCCGCCGGGTTCGCATAAGAGAACCCGGGGGCTACGAAGTAAGTAAGTGTATCGAAAAAAATCGATACATCGATACATTAATAAGAATTTTTTAATATTTAAATAGATGTTATAATATGACACTACTGAGTTATATTTATGAATATACATAAATAATAATATTATTAAATATTTATTTAATGACAGTACTACTCTACTGGTCACGTCACACAGTACGGCGCAACGTTTAAACACGTTTGTACTTGTGTTATTGAGATTAATTAACCATAATATAGAAACATTGTTAGCTGTAGAGAAGAAGCTAGAGCGTTTGAATTCGGAGGCATTGCGTCATTGTCAGCCACTTCTCAATGCAGTCACAGTAGGGTTCACTAAGCGGTTTGAAAAGTTTCTGTGCCTTGATGCGTCGCATGAGTGTAAAGCAGCAATACTGGCATCGTCTTCAAATCCTCTGTTCAAGTTAAAGTGGATGACAATGAAAGGCAAATTTAATACTAACTGTCAAAAAGAGGGTTCAAGAAATGTTGGTTAATGCGAGCAGACCCCCCAGCAACAACTAAGTGATGCTGCATCTGACGGAAGTGCAGATGATTTCTTCTGTTATGAGTCTGCTTCCACTAATGTCTCTGCAACCCAAGATTCCACTGAGATGGAAGTTTTACAGTATCTGGGTGACGGAAGTCATTATCTCCAATCTCTGAGGCAGTACCCAGGAATTCTACGGGTCTTCCTGAAGTATAACACACACCTACCATCCTCTGCTCCTGTAGAACGGTTGTTTAGTTTGGCTGGTCACATTCACGCTCCAAAAAGGAATAGACTGTCTGACCAGATGTTTAGCCAGCTGGTATTTTTGAAGGGTAATAGTAATTACTTTTAATTGTTAGTGTAATATTTTCAGTCATTCATGTATCCTACAAAATTAAAACATACTTTCATTAAATAAAGCAATTGTTCTTATTTACATCTATAAAACCCATTAAAATGTCGTTGATTTTACTTACAGTGCGTACAAATTACTAGTATAAACAATAATATCTAATACCTACATATTAAATGAATAATTATAAAAATGTACCGGCGATGCATGTATCGGTATCGCTTAAGACATCTAGAAAGTATCGGCGTATCTGTATCGCTTTAGCGGTTTTCATATATCGATGCCCATCACTGATTATATATTAACACGGAAAATAGAGAGACGCTACAGTATTGGCATTATTCCGCGGACAGATAACTTTTCTTCCCCGGATTGGCTGTTTAGAAACACTGAGCAAAGACTACTACAGTCTTAAGGGGCCCATACACGCTCAGTGAAAATGCTGCATGTGCACTGCACAAATTGGTTTGTGCAGTTCAATTTGTGCGTGTATTGGGGTAGTTTGTGGAAATGCGCGGGCCCCGCGCGTGCACTGTGCTAATTCAGTCGCTTCCTGAAAATCCATGCGCAGTCCCAGCAATGCACATGTCTAGTTTGAGTGTGTATGAGGAGGTGTGTAGCTTTCGCTCAGTTCTTGCGCTGACACCGTGAACGCAATCAATATAAGGTCGTCTTCAGAGAGTGTAGCTGACATCTTCACTCGATGAAGGCACGGCACAACTGAGCAAAGTAGCTCAGTGCACATGAGTAATGTATGGGCAAAGGCCTTGGCATGCGCAAACTGGGTTTGCACAGTGCACTGTACAGTGCCACTGAGCGTGTATGGGTCACTTTAGTCATTCATGAGGTATCATAAAAAATGAAATCTACAACTGAGTTGTACTATTTAGTTTACTTCATACCAAAGATTTATCTTGTGGGAAGCAATGGAAAGTTATATTGTGCGGATTTTCTTTTATCTGAACGTTACACCTTCAGAAGGCGGTGCGAGTCAATTTTTGTATGAACGTTTATTAGTGAAATGAACCTTTAGGATAAAGACTCTGTAGGTAGTCTTTGCGCTGATTTAGACCATTGAGCCCATATCATACGGCCGTTTCTTGCCGCTGAATCGTGCCTCGCTCAAAAGCGATTGTTGAAAATAATCGCATTGCTGGAAAAATTTCAAAATCTTATCACTGAAGAGCGATTACTACTTTCAGATGTATTTTTCAATTAGACATATATATTTTATATATATATTTTCGCCTTTGTCTATCTGTCTGTCCTTTATGCAAGCGCAAACCGTTTGACCTAGAGCTACCAAATTTGGCACGGGAACCTCTTATGGGATGAGGAATGTCAACACAGGGTCGGTCAGCCTGTCTGTTTGTATTACGGGCGGCAATGTGAAGCTCAAGATTTTCATGACTGTGTTCTTTTCTATAGTTTTATTGACCAAATAATTGAACCGACAGTAATTGGGAGTTCAGTTATTTGGTCAGGGGGGTTTTGGGGGATATCTGATCAGATTCAGAAATCTTGACACAATGTGAAGCTCAAAATTTTCACGGCTGCGTTCTTTCCTGTAGTTTAGCCTGTCTGTTTGTAAAATTTATCCCGGACAGTAACGGTGGGGGTAAGTGGGGGAGAGGGGTTGGGGTAATGGAGGGGGGTTATCCCCCAAGTTGCATAAAGGGGAGTGAGGGTTTTTTGGGGGGCATTCAGTTGACCCGGGCAACGCCGGATACCTCACCTAGTATATTAGATATTATATATATATATTATATATATATATATATATATATAATATGACATTCCGTTTCATTTTGGGTTCGCTTGCTTTCATTTTAGTAATCACACACACACACACACACACACACACACACAGTGGATGGTCTTTGGACTAAACTAACGTTTCATGGGCCAGATACACAAAATATTGTCGACGTACCGCAACCATGGGATGCCAATCCCCAGGATTCTCAGAATGTACATAATTTCGAAAAACTCCATATAAATACTGGAGATGAGGGGGCGGCGACAAGGGATTACCCATGGCCATCCCAAAAACCTGTTGATAATACTCGCTATTGAAAGTGAATTTACAGTCTTTGATGCAAAGTTTAATGAGTTCCAAAACGATGTGTGCAGGTAGTGGCAGGTCATACTTATGTAATTCTCGGGAGAGAGAGTCAAGCATATCGTCAATCGGCACTTTTGTAAACACTTGAACAAACGTCGAAACTGATCCAATCTATCGTTGGTTTCAGTGCGTATATTATTCAGTTTTTCAGTAAGATCCATGGAATTTTTTAAATGTGAAGCGGAGATAGTTCCGTGAATGGGGGAAAAGACTTTGACAAGCCATTTGGAGAGTTTATAGGTAATAAAACCCACAGAGCTAATAATAGGGCGCATAGGGTTGCCAGGTTTATGGGTTTTAATAAGACCGTAGAGAAGGCGAAGTGGACGTGAAAAGCGGAATTAAGTCCTTATGATCTTTGAGAATTCGTTTCAAGCCACTATTGAATGATTTGATGACGTCAGCCTGCGGATTGTTCCTAAGCTTTCTGTATGTGGCGGGGTCCTGGAGAAGCTCGTTCATCTTTCTAATGTATTTCACTTTGTCCATAATAACTATGGTGTTAGCCTTTTCTGCTTTAGTAATATGGAGCTCACCATCTTTTTTTAATTGTAAGATGCTATTGCGAAAACGTTTAGAAAAGTTTCCTTCATAAGTACTATTCGCAGCACTACAGACAAAGCTTTTAACTATGTTAACCAAAGACTGAGGAAGATTACACTGTTTTTTAAAACAAGCAAGACTATAACATATTTGTAAAGCAGAAGGTTTAACAATAAAAAAGGACACACATTTTAGGACTGAAAGCATAGATTTTTTGTCATCAGGAAGTAGTTTCCGATTATGAAAGATAACTGGAAGCAAGAATTGTTTTTGTTGTTCATCGCGAGTTATTTGATTATTATAATCTTGAATCAAAGCCACGCCTCTTTCAGCGACATCATTAACCACCTTAAATCCCTTCACAATTTTCTCGGCCGCTTTATATTATATTCTTTGTCCTGTTGCCAGAATTGCGGATCCTCGTTTAGGAAGTCAACAGAAAGACCCAAAATATCGAAAAAGTTTTTGGTTTGTTGCGTAATGAATGAACTGGGCTTCCTAGTCACTTGAATGTCTGAAACTCGCAAATTAATCCTTTTTAGTGCATTCCCTGATCCTTTTATATCTTTTAGTGCTTTGAGCATTGCCCGTTTCTCATCAAGAGAGATCGATAAGTCAAAAAATGCTAGGCCAATCATCTCCTCGTTCAAATACCATTGTTGCCCCCAAAACCTTTGGATAGTGGCCTCACATACATCCTTATTGATAACAAAATATTTCTTCATACTTTCCAAAAAGATCAAATCATTGTCGGGAGCAGAAGCAGGTATGGGAGCAGAGAACCAGGCTTGGATGTAGCCTCCTCCAATAGCGAAACAAAGAAGTTCACGAATCAGTCTGCGAAATTAGTCATTTCATGAAACGACTGAAAATGATGACCAGTTATTACATGAAATGACTAATGTACTGATGAAATGACAGTTTTGATATTAAAAATATAAATTCAGTTTATTAAAAATACATGTATATTAAACACAAAACTTATTAAAAATACATATATTAATACACAATACACACACTGTTAAAATATTATATTAAAATACAATATTAAAAATATACAATATTAAAACAAGCTTAAAAATAGTGTTACTGTTACTTGCACTGTCAGATCAAATTGTTACAATACAGTTTCAGCTTATGATTTAAATCAGTATGTTACTCATTCATTTACCTTATGTTACTGTGAAATAATACGCAGTATTATAAGTGTTGCTTATCATTACACGATAGACTGCTGTGACAGCGTCTACAGCATTTGATTTTGTTTTCGAAACACCTGCACATATTCGATTCACATCTTTTAAACCCAGCACAGTTGCATCTGATATACCCTTGTCCCCTATAAGTGGATTCCTTGCTTACAGCTTGACGTAAAGTAATAGGTTGAGTCTGGCTTACATCTGACTCGTTCAGTAAGCGCTAGGAACACAAATCAAACTGATTGCGTGAAAACTTCCCTTTGAGGGTACCTGCTTTCACACAGAGTACATATCACTTTCATCACAATCTAAGATTCCCAGAATATTTTGCGGGTCACCACGTCCCTGTCCACAAGAGGGATTGGCACCGCTATGTTATCTCCAGTCTCCCCCATACTAGTTCCAGCCTGCTCCTCTTTACCATACGCTGAGCTTGGGCCATCTGGGAAGAACTGGCACTATTTCTCTTAAATAATAAATAAAATGTTATGTACTCGAGCTGAGTAAATCAGCAGGACTCATAGGAGGTGGATCACTATCTTCTGGTGTTGACAGCAGAACTGGACTTAGTGGTAACTGTTGTAAGTGCCAGCAGAACATGATTCGTGTCAGAATTTGGTATTGAAGTGAATTGTTGACTGGTGCTCGGTACTGGTTTCTGTCGATGGACACTTGCAGTGTGTTGTATAAAAAGATTAATAGAAGTAGTAGGTTCAGATGTTTGTTCTGTTGGTAGCTGTGAAGTAGATAACGCTGACACAAGATCATCCTCACTTTGCATCCGCTCAATGATTTTTGTTGGCATGGATGATTTTGTTAGGTCGACTTTTGCATCGCACAGTGCCACAAATGGGTTAAAAAACGGCCAAAAACAAAAATAACAAATTTAAGTAAATTCTATTAAAACCATTTCCACGTCAAAATAAAACACTTCTACTTACTGATTTAAGTATTTGAAATTTTATTCTCTTACATTAAGGCAAGAAAAATCTACGAAATAATATACATTGTCTTAAAATATCTTGGAGGGGACAAAATATGTTTGTTCTAACAACTTACTTGAAGTTACTATATCACAAAAAATTGTCTGTAGTTTCATGTTCTGCTTAGTTCTATTGAAAGAATAAACAGTTTAGAACATTTTCATGCATATTTTTTTATTGAAAACTAAAACGATAGCATTAATTAAAAAAACTATGGCAATATCATAGATTACAGATTAAATTGTTATCTAGAAAATGTGTAAAATTAGCAAAACAAAAAATGGGGGATTTTGGGGAATGTAATTTTTGTGTTAAACATTAATGCAACCTTTAAGTAAATCAAAGAAACAAAACTTTTTTGCGACTATTTGCGACTTTGCGTGTTAGAACATGTTTTTCATGTATTAACTAACAAGTCTGCAAGAAGAGTGATGCGTGATTCCCAGTTACACCACTCATAAAGTTAGAGTAGGAGAAAATACTGAAGTTGAAATTGCCATGAAATACGAGTTATCTCTAACTATGTTTGATGGAAAGGCTATCAATGCAATTACAGATACTACTTCAACACAGTCATGTAATTTATGTTTAGCAAAACCATCCCAAATGAATGACATTGATTTTCTCTTGAAAAAAGAAATAATTAATACTGATGCTGTTGAATATGGTCTCTCAATATTGCATTGCTGGATTAGATTTTTTGAATTTATCTTACATATTGGATATAAATTAGAAACTAAAAAATGGATGGCTAGAACTGAAGAGGAAAAGAAGAGTGTGCAAGCCAGAAAAAAACAGATCAAGTGGGATTTCAGAAAACGACTTCATTTACTGGTGGATCATCCGAAAGCAGGGGCTGGAAACACAAATGATGGAAACACAGCAAGAAGAGCTTTCCAAAATGCAGAGATATTTTCCGAAATCACAGGTGTGAATAAGAAAGTAATTGATATGCTCTATTGTATCTTGCAGGTTCTCAGTTGTCAAAACCAAGTTGACATTGCAAAATTTGAATCTTATTGTCGAAAAGCTGCTACGACTATTGTAAATTTATATCCATGGTATAAAATTCCTGCTTCAGTACACAAAGTACTTCTACATGGAGGTTTGGTGATGAAAAATCATCTATATCCAATTGGTTCTTATTCAGAAGAATGCCAAGAATGTCTACATAAAGTAATAAGAAATGTTCGTCTCCATCATTCCAGAAAAACATCTCGACTGAATACTATGCAAGATCAAATTCATTATCTTTTAGTATCAAGCGATCCAGTCATTAGTACAGTTCGAAAAAAGAATAGAAACCCCAAATTGAGAGAGATGTCAGAAGACGCACGTTCACTTTTAAAAGAGTGAAATATTAGAGAATTTAAATATTAGTTCTGATAAGGAAGATATGTTCTAAATATGAAGTTTTTGTAATTTTGTTTACACTATTTACACTTTTTTTCATATCAGTTGTCACACTTATTTTGGGGGAATTAATTTCATAAACTTTAAGAGTTATTACGATGTTTTTTATTTACCCCTTCTGATATAGTGGCAGGTTATCAAATAATGTTTTAAACAATAGATGTGTATAGTGATTAAAATGAAACCATACTTATTTTAGTATGTCATTTGACAAAATCTGCAAAACATAGGCCTAATTAACAATTATCTGTTTAGTATATTTTTAGTAATTTGAGAAACTTAAGAAACTACAGTAGGTCATAACCTATTGATTTGGAATATTATTATTATTTATAGAAAAATCACTCAATATGTCACCATTACATATATACAAAAGGTACTAAACATAATTTTTTATTAAAATAAATCATAATTAAACATTTCAACTACATAAAACTAAGTACAATTGAAAAAAATAATTTTGGCCGTTTTTTAACCCATTTGTGGCACTGTGATGCATCGCATCCAAACATGGTAGTATATGGAGATCTTCGGATTCATGAATGCAAACTGGAATTCTTCTGGAATTAGACAAATTTTATGCCTACAGACCAGTCATTTGTCCTTATCGGCCATCCAAGCAACAAGTATGTCTTTGTCGCCATATGCCCTTTCCACAGATCCCTGACTTTGTGGGTGTTGTGGTTTACCGTGAACCATAACCAGTGTGGGCCACACAATTTTTATTTCTCTGATTAGCTCAGCCGTGAATTCAGAATTCGGATCCATTGTCATTGAAGGATAGATGGAGCACCGATAAGAAACAGCATGTCCGGTAGATGATGAGCAACCTCGGCTGCACGTTTCGAGTTTAGGGCTCGTAAAATGACGAATTTGGTCAAGTGGTCTTCATACACAAGGACAAGGATCCACTTCAAAGAATTTTGGGCCATATACTTCACATCTATGCGATCAATTTGTGTACGTGAAGTAAATTCTTTTGTGATAATGGGACGTACCACCACACCTTTGGTCATACGGCGCTTGCGTTTTTTCTGACATTCCTGGCAGTAAGATTTGAAGATTTCCAGTGCATTGGGAGTGACGTTAGCATACTTTTTGTTGATTTCCTTGGTCATTCTATCACGTCCACCATGGCCCGTGGCTATGTGAGCATGCTTGATCACATATAGAAATAGGATTTAGTCCTCTGTGCACTATGCAAAAAGAATAGCATAAATCGGTGTACAAAACGCTACCAAAACTAAACGCTGAACTACATGCATGCAGTTAATATTCTTACTTTGACAACGGATAATATCCATGGCTGCTTTTGGTTCCAACATCAGCTGCTGCTTCCTTAAGATCGTCTATTATTGAGAAATACTGGTCTTTGGCAATTAATATTTTTTTTAACACGCATCATACTTTTTGTAGAGCTTCTCTTTAAATTTATCTTCATATGATTCAGCCATCTCGTTCAGATTGCGGATTCTCAAACGTAAAACTGCGACAAAAAGAAAGAACGCTGGTATTTTCCAAAAAAACTATTAGTTGGTTGATCTATTTCTGAACATATCTCCCTATGTGGCCATTGTCCGTTATATTGTCTGTTTATACAATATTATCAAAGTTAATACGCAGATTACCCAGTTTGCTGTATCATCTGGCAAACATATCGCGTAGCAGTAGGCTATCATTTTGTCATTTCATGAAACGACTGATGGTCACACGTATTATGGGAAGTGCCTGAAAATATTAGGCATTATACAAAGTGACTGATTTCACAGATTGACTGTAACATATGTATATATTGTATTTTATAGTTAACGAAATTTCGCGTCACAAATTCAGCAGTGTTACGACGACAAAATGTGAAGTTGGTATCATATACTAATCTCATTTCAGCGGTTCTAATCAGCTCAACAACAACAACCTAAACGGTATCAAATGGCCGTGTGATATGGGCTTCTTCTTCTATTTATTATCATCATGGTAAGAATACAGCTTAAGAGAAACTGTTTGTTTATGAAAAGTGAATCAGACAGAGGGCCAGGGCCAGGACATTTCGAATAGGTTGTAGCAGAACCAGCCCCGCTGCCTGGGTCTGCTTTCGCGGTACAGGCAGCGGTATAACCAGAAGTAGGGACACTTATGGTTCCCTCCTCGGGCGCCTCAGAGGCTCTTAAAAACGGTGCCATTCCCTTTTTTTTTATTTTGAAAAGATTGTGCAAGATGTATGTATGTGTAGTGAGGAATAGAGGGAGAAGTATGTTTGGATGGCGTGCAAGTTTAAACCAGGGGTCACAATAGGCAGACCACTGAGAATAAGTCAAGTGACAGGGTATACACCTCCTTATAAATAATGATCAGGTAAATTTAGTGATGCGACGTGTTTGTTTTCTTTTTGCGAAAATATCGACCCCCCCCGTTTTTTTAATGTTGCTTTAAAGTAATTTCATTTAAAACATAAACCTAAAAGTGATTAAATGTAAAGATTGTTCTTTGTATATATCTAAGGATAATATTAACTCTTACTGTTGAATATACAGGGTGTCCAAGAAATAATAGTGCAAAGCAAAAATAATTAATAATTTTTCTTAGTCATCAATATATGTATAATTGTCCAAGTTTAGAACACTCGCAAGATTACCACTATTTGTCGCTACATTGTGGATTTGATGTTCTAATTCCAGTTAAGCATTAGAAAGATGTTCATGTGGAGTGGATCCAGTGATTGATTTATGGTTTGACCGAGTTCTGCCAGACTATTCAGTTTGTCAATACACAAGTGTTTTAACCATAGGCTGCTATCCTATAAATGAAAATCCAGAGAGGTTAAGGTGATTAATCCTTAAGCGCTCGGAGGTCTTCACCGAGACTGAATAAAATTGTCTGGCGTTAGCCAGAATACAATCAGTAAAGTGACACTGGGCACTAAAGGATTAAGGTGGTCATGCTAGCGGTCCACGGCCTATCCACCGCAGAGGAAAGGTTGCGTCTCGAAATCTAGAAAGTCGCGAACAGCAACGGCACTGAGAGATCGCCCCATCTTGTCGAAAGATTACGCTTCTCATGTCATCTTCAGTAGCTCCTCTTAGAGAAAAAAGTCCGCAATATACAGGGTGCGGCATAAGTCGGTTTACCGAGAATAATGGAATCACCTTGTGATATATCTAAGTATATATTTATCATTTACTACAGAAATTATTCAGTGTCCTCCATCATGTCCAAAACACGCGTTGCATCTTTGAACCACTGAACAACAAATAGGGCAGCACAGTTCTTCGTTATTATTCAACGTCTTGAACTCTTCGCGTATCAAAGTCTTCGTGTGATCGAAGTCCCGAGGTTTCTGGCCGTAAACTCTATCTTTGATTATACCCCACATTGAATAATCACTGTGATGTGATTATTCAATGTGGAGGTACAATCACTGTGATGTGATTATTCAATGTTGGGTATAATCAAAGATAGAGTTTACGGCCAGAAACCTCAGGACTTCGATCGCACGAAGACTTTGATACGCCAAAGAGTTCGAGACGTTGAATAATAACGAAGAACTGTGCTGCCCTATTTGTTCAGTGGTTCAAAGATGCAACGTGTGTATTGAACATGATGGAGGACGCTGAATAATTTCTGAAGTAAATGATAAATATTCTTCACAAGGTGATTCCATTATTCTCGGTAAATCGACTTATGCCTCATCCTTTATTAAGAGAATTCGCTCCAGTCACGGTACAAATGTCAAAGTAAAATGAACTAATTATACAGTTACGTGACAAAGCACCCCAAACGTTAACTTTTGGTGAATCTCGTTCATGTTGGTGTTTCAGCGTTGGATAGGCCACCGCGATCACCCGACTTGACTCCTTTGGACTTTCATCTATGGCAGGGGTCTTCATCCTCGGGTACGCGAAGGGATTTCTAGGGGGGTACGCGATATTTATAATTTTTTTTTATGGGCCAACATTGCTTATTCTGTTTACTTGCGCGTATGGATAAAAGTTGGCCAAATTGTCGCTAGATTTTGTAGAAATCGCCAAATTAAATTTTTTTTTTTAGGATCATTGATTTTCATTATTCATTTATTATACGTACCCGAAGCATGTTAATATGTGCCAATAAATTTGCAGCAAGTGATTGTTTAAGCCTGGCACTTTAAGTTATACGAGGGAAAATATATAGTTATTTATTTTTGAGGGGAAGGGGTACACTGAAGCTTAAATGGACTCAAGGGGTTACATCTGTGAAATAAGGTTGAAGATCCCTGATCTATGAGGTTGTTAAAACATTTATTTATCACGAAAACCCAGGCATCTGGCAGAACTCAATCAAAGGTAGTCAGCATGGGTTTCGACGCCATATAGTCCAGGCAATTTGTAGTTAGACCTGGGCAAAATCGCTTCAGAAGCTTTCTAAACTGTTTCCAGCTCAGGAACCATTGCCAAATAACATATCCAAAATCCGACAAAATTGGATCCCGGGAACACCCCCAAAAGTGAAATTCAAAATAGCGGACTGGATGTTTCCTACGAAAAAAAATAATATATATAATTTACGCTTTTACAGTATTTATAAAGATACATTTGATGCTTTTTCTTTCAGTTGTAATGTTTTAAATAATTCAACAATATACAACACAACCAGTTATTACGCAAATATAATGTTATATAGCTTTTTACAGATTTTTATAATCAATAATACAACAATTATTTTTTTCCCAGTTTCAAGTTATGTTCATTACAGAAGAAGTAGTGATACCTGGTCACAAACATACAGAAATTAATCCTCTTCATCACTATCATCGGATAGATTACCGGTACTTGGGTTGTTATCGCAACCACTGATTTGGCACTCGCCACAAGCGGCTGAACAGGGCATTCCATTACGCTTGCATCCACATCTTGAAGTAGCACATTTCGTCTTGCAGGAGCAGCGGATCATGTTGAGTAGATAATTTGGAGCTGGTGGCTTGTCGCAGGCTGTAGGGTAGTAGGAATTATTCTTTACATACCAACCCCACTGTTCTGCATCGATCTTCTCTTCTGTAGACTTCCAGATTAGTATTTGAAAGTATGTGCGAAAGCTGTGGTACTTTGTGGACGCATTGGTAGGTGGCAAACGTTCGGGTGTAACAAGATTTAGCTGTAGCTACCTTTTCAACTAACATTCGATGACGTAGTGCGTTAGTGGATTCAAGTGTTTTGCAGCCATACAACAGAAGCATTGCCTTTCTTCCAGCGGCTTCAGGTAATTGTGATGTCCGGCTGCTGCAATTATGGGGATGGTCTCCAGCATAGCTTGCAAGTGCAAATCCCACGAGCCGGTTCTGTCTGCTGTTATCAAGGAACGTGCAATGCTGATCATTCGCTGATATTCCAACCAGAGTTGACTTGTTTGCGAAGTAGATTGTAGGTCAGTTTTCTTCGCATCCAAAGTGGTAGCAATCTGAGACAATGCATTCGAAAATTCCACATCCTCAACTGATTGTTTGGCGGTCATAACATCGTCGAGCAGGTCACAAGCTTCCTTATGGAGGTCATGAGGAGTTCCATCTTCATTACGAGGAAAAACGTCTGCGACTAGTAAGGTACTAAGAGCTGCATCTACTATCATATGACCACGTATCGCTCTTGAAACAGCTTTTCCAGACATCATGTGTTGCACGGCATTTGGTCCGTATATTTCTTGAAGTACTTCAGACAATCCTGAACCATTCATAAGAGTACCGACTGCTTCCAAAAGATTCATCAGAGTGTGAAATGATCCCAGCATTAAAACAATGTCCTGCAGGTCTCTCTGTTCATTGATGATTTGGGAAGCTTTCCAGAACAAAGGCTGATCAAAGGTAATAATGCATGGGACTTTTTGATCGCGTGCTATCTTGCTCAAATATAGTAATGTCAAAAATATGCAGGTCATGTCAGTTGGCGACATATCTATGATGGGAAGGAACGTGATCGACGCCACACCTGGATGTGAGACACTTGATCCACCGTGAATTGCCTGCATTGTTCCGGACCAACTTGGACCTGATCTTTCTGCTGAAGATATCTGCCAGAAAGACTAAGTCAACTTATGGTGGCAGTGGGTACTGGAAGTTCGCGGAATGAGATGTCCCTCAACATGCTTCTCGCGTGTCTATATTCCCTAATGTCACCGGTTGCAATCTTCTTAATGTCATTGTCACCAACATTACGCCTGTGAATAGAAGGGTGGATCTTGATCGTCGGAGTTATTGCGGCAATCATACCCATTCCATGAAAGGTATTCTTCCCATCCAAAGTGCAGACATCATGATCGACGTTATCTGCTGCTAGAAGGACTGCAGTGTTTTCATCAACAGTAAAAGAGCCAGACCCACTTGCCAGCGCCGCGTTTCTTTCGAATCTTGTTACTTCTGCATACGACGAACAGTAACCCAGCTGATGGAGAACGTCAATAAGGTACCTTGACCTAAAGTTGTGGTGTAGCTGAACCGACAAACCGATCTGTAGTGGAAATAGTAATCCTCTAGGACGGGTTGCTTGCATAATGCTCTGCCCAATTGCACCTATTTTTCTTGAAGCATCCTGTCCCGCAAATGCTTTTGATAATAGCAATTTCAGACTGTTGGGAATGTAATCAAGAGCACTTTCTGCAGTGATGTCATTTGGAGATGGATACACATCTTTTCTAGGCGAGTCGACAGACTTGATATCACTTCTGATTATTTTTGCAGCAGCTTCTACTAGGTAAATCTTCTGTAGCTCTATATCTATATCACATTCTTTCGACTTTTTGTGATAATCTATAAGAATTTCATTAGCTGTCTCTCGTAGTGTTACTACATCTGCCTTCCCACTTTCACCTGATATTATGATCTTGTCTCCATAACGTTCTAAAAGCTTTCTCTTCATGTGCCTGCGTTCGTAGACAGAGCTCTGACTTCCTTGAAGATATTCCTCCATTTTGGAAATTAGGTCTCCAATCAACAGTTGTTCATCATCATTCTCTTCCAGGTAAGCACAGGTCTGAAGGAATGCTTGGTGTTGCTCTTCATTAGTTGGTCTCCCTTTCTTCGAATCATGATCGTCGGAGGAGTATGCGCGAGGAATGTTTTTTCCACTTCGAAAATTTATGCTGCAGGTGTGATGGTAGACACAATCTGCAGCAGGAAGATCACGAAGATAATACTCCAGACGGCCTTTTACATTAAACGACCATTCATCGCAGCGGCTTTCACAGCACCTTTTTATGGTTTCGGAGAACTCTGTAGTTCTTATTTTGGCATGCTCTGATTTTGGTTTGTGTTTGGAAAAAAGTCCACAAAGGTATCACAAAACAAACTGAGTAGCACTGGAAAATGCGTATTCATGAAAACGAGCACTTTTCCTTGGTATTGCCTCGGCTGCGGTCTGTCACTTCTTTATTTCAATGGTCTTTTTATCCGTAAACCTTTTCCTACATACAACGTGAACACTTATTCCAGCTGTTGCAACAACATCGCTTCCACGGCTGCGGCTGGATGCATTTATACCATCTGCTCCTTTTTGCGAGATGTGAACCACTTCCTGTCCGCTGTCCAATTTCTCCTTACAAATCACGCACAATTCTTCAGGGGTCTGCATTCTTGAAGGCGGACGCACACCGAGTCAGCCGTACACCGAGTCAGTCTGAAACAGAAAACACAAATTAATAAACTGTGTTGCAGTATTTAAAAGGAGTACATAATAACAGTTTTAAAGAAAATGACAAGCACAAATACGCAGATTTGATAGTGGGTAGTAGGAATTAAAGAGTTGTATATAATATAAGTTTATAAAGATGTAGCAATGTCCATTCTCACATACACTCCATACAGTATATTTTATTTACATTACGTGACGTCATAGTTTAATACTAGCCGCCTAATACAATTTTTAGTGTCATTTAGGTTAATTTAGAAACGAAAATGTGTTTTAAAACATTTTTCTGATCAAGAAAAACGTCATAACTCTCTCTACAAAGCGAAATTAAAATTTATTGTATTTCGTAGGAAACTGCCAGTCCGCCATTTTGAATTTCATTTTTGGGGGTGTTCCCGGGGTCCAATTTTGTCGGATTTTGGGTATGTTATTCTGCAATGGTTCCTGGAATGAGTTGCCTGGACTAATAGATCTTGTTTAACTAATTTGTTAGAATTTTATAACGAAATAGTGCGCGAATACGATAGGCATAGAGCGGCTGACGTTATTTATTTAGATTTTAAAAAGGCGTTCGATACAGTTCCGCATAAAAAATTAATTGCGAAGGTTAAAGCGCACGGTATACGCGGTCAGGTAGCTTCGTGCTAGGAGACAGAGGGTCGTTGTTAATGGTAGTGAATCGGGGTGGTTGGATGTAGGTAGCGGTGTCCCACAGGGTTCGGTGTTAGGCTCATTGCTATTCGTAATTTACATTAACGACATAGATATAGGATTGACTAGTAACGTCAAAATTCGCGGACGATACTAAAATAGGCGGTAAGGTTGTTAACGAGGACGATAGAAATAGGCTCCAAGACGATGTAAATAGGATTATGGAGTGGACGGATAAGTGGCAGATGCAATTTAACGTAGACAAATATAAAGTTTTACATATAGGTTCTCGTAACAATAACTACACGGACACTATGGATGATAGAGAGTTAGCGACCGTTGACGAGGAAGCAGATTTAGGCGTACGCGTATCTAAGGATTTAAAAGTTAGGAACCAGTGCCTTATGAAGATAGGATTGAAGAGTTAGACTTTCATTCACTCGAAACTAGGAGATTAAGGAAGTTTTCAAAATCGTTAATAACATCGATAACGTAAATTTTGACAAACTGTTCACTTTCGATAATGGCAATACTCGTAATAACGGATTTAAGTTGCGTGGCAGACGTTTCATTACTAATATCACTAAAAACTTCTTTACATTTAAAGTAATTGATAAATGGAATAATCTTCCAGCGTCAGTCGTTAACTCTACCTGCGTAAATATGTTTAAGAACCGTTTAGATAGGCATTTTAAAAATATTAACGTTGTTTAAAATAAAAAACAATTAGTAACAGGAGCTCTGGGGCTAGTGGTCGAGGATGAGTCTGTTGACGATTAATGCCAGCGTGTGATATGCCAGCAAAATAATTATTTAAAAAAAAAAAAAAAAAAAATTACTAACACGAACGTAGATGTAGCTCGTAGTGTAAACTAACCCACTTTTTGTTTAACTTTACCTACTTTTTTTTTCTCTTATCCTCTCCTTACCTGCATGTCTGTAACTCTTTTACTTGCATGTCTGTAGTTTGCATGGTATGACTGAGAGTTAAGACTGTGTTTGCATGGTTTGTAAGCGTTCTTATTTTACTTCTTTTCATCTTTCACCCCTCTCCTATTCTCTCCGACTATTTTTCTGACTTGTCGGCAGTGGCCGGCGGATGATGATGCCGAGTCTTTTTTCTCTTTTTCTGAATGAATGTTAACCCATGAGTGATAGGTGTTGCTACTTACTTAACCCCTTATTTTCTTCTCTTAACCCCCTACTCTTTCCTTTCTCTCGGCTAACCTTAGAGTGGATCTTAGGGTCTTTGTTAGCCTTAGCTTCTGTAGATCCATTGCAGAAGAACATGTTGCCTAATGCTCTCGAATACACATCATAACGACGAATGATAGTTATAATGTGGAAATTTCTAAATTTGAAGAGTTTGGGTAGGTGTTATTTTTTATTTTATTTTATTGGGTTCAGAATCCCAGCTGAGCCGTGAACGGCCAAGCTCTGAAGGGCCAGTTCAACCTACAGCCCAAGTTAAGCTAGACTAAAAACTTACGGACTTGGAGGTCCCATTAGGTCCTACCTCAGGGTTGCTGACTCGATGTGGGTCTACCTTAGGCCTCAGTTGCATAAAATTAAGATAAAAAATAAAAGGGGCACTATTTATGGTCTTCTTTCTAAACCTTGCAACAACACAACCTGCACTATTGCACGATGCAACAATCTTGAATCTAAACAACCAAACTGAATTACAAGAGAGCTCTCTATAAGACCACACCCTGTAAGTGCCACATTCAACAAACGAGTAGGAAGGACGCGCAGCGCCCCAAAAAAATGATGCCACAAGAGTGCCCAAACAATGATGCCACAAGAGCCCAAAAATGCTAGCTCTAAATTAAGTGAATATTTCACTAACCTTACAATTATGAGATGGATATATACAGTGATCCAGAGAAATGGGACCCAAAAGAAACCCCTGTAACTCTTAAAGTATAAGTCCTTTTATAAAATCATACGCATCATTCGAAAGAGGATAGTTACAAGTTTGTACAGGATTGTATAGGTTTTGACAATACAAGACAAGATAAGATACAAAACAAAATAAAAGTGTTAGTTAAAACTAACCCTTCAAGATGACTGCATGGACTGTGGAACAGCTGCGTTTCATAACAGCAATATTATGAGCATGGAAGAAGTGTAGTTTCAGCTCAAAGATCTTTCAAGACAAATTTTCAGATGTCAAAATCACCTTCTAAGAGCTGAAACTACACTTCTTCCATGCTCATAATATTGCTCAGTTATGAAACGCAGCTGTTCCACAGTCCATGCAGTCATCTTGAAGGGTTAGTTTTAACTAACACTTTTATTTTGTTTTGTATCTTATCTTGTCTTGTATTGTCAAAACCTATACAATCCTGTACAAACTTGTAACTATCCTCTTTCGAATGATGGGTATGATTTTATAAAAGGACTTATACTTTAAGAGTTACAGGGGTTTCTTTTGGGTCCCATTTCTCTGGATCACCCTATATATACACCTTAACTTAATATATACAAGCAATGCTGCATCAATCAGCTTAGTCATCATATCGCCTTGGGACAACAATGGCTCTTCCTCCTAAATTTTCTAACAATAGGTAAACAATAATATATAATTTAGTGGTGGACCGGATATCCGCATCCGCATCATTTTAAACATCCGCATCCGCACTTCTGACTGCGGATGTTATGCGGATATTACCTCTAATAAATTATGCAATTTACAATTAAATTAGCTTATAAAGTAACTTATAAGGCCTAGTCATGCACATTTCATGTAAAGTATTAATTAATTATTAATGAACAAACAAATATATAAACCTGAAAATATAAATACTTGGTAACACAGAAAATTGAATGAAACTTTTTTCATTGAATTTTCTGTGGCTGAAACTCTTGAGAAAGTTATTATTTTTATCATAATGCAAACATAAATATTAATTTTAATTCTTATGCATTGCCTGCAATAATAGTAATATCACGAAATTTGAAAAATTGTCATATATTCCTAATTCTATATTATATTGATAAATTAACTAAATATTCGCATCCGTGGATATTGAAATTAAAGATCCGCATCCGCAGATGTTGAAAAACTGACATCGGTCTACCACTAATATATATAGGGGTGTGCCGGATAGTATTTTTTACTATCCAGCCGGATACCGGATAGCCGGATAATCAAAAAAATATCCGGCCGGATACCGGATAATATCATTCAAATAATTCATAATTTTTTATATTATTATTTAGCTATTACTTGACTAATTGACTATACTATCAAATTTTAATCACTATTTGATGTAAATTATAGCTATCTTTCAATAACTTTACTAATTACCTATATTTTATCCTTTTCAGGATTGTTTCATTGCCTAAATCATATAGCTAGTTAGTATTAGTTACAGGCTTACAGCAATATTTTAACATTATTTACCCCCTAAAATGGCTAGTTTTATTTTGAAAATATTTACAATACATGAGACTAATCCAACGATAGCTATTTGCTCCCTATGTTCCAAACAGATTAAAAGGGGATCAGAGAATTGGGTGCTAGGTGCTATAGCACAAAACCTTTGCACAATCATGCAAAGATGCTGCATTCAAAAGAATATAAAGAAGTGTCTCAACTTAACAAATCATCTGAAAATCAAAATCAACCTATAGCGACCACCTCAATGGCTCCGAAGGAGAAAAAATTAGTTGCCATGGAAAAGCAACTCACGTTAGAAGAAAGTTTTTCCTTTAAGAAAATATGGGATATAAATGACTCAAAAGCTCAAGCTTTACATAAAAAGATAGGATTAATGATGGCATTGGACAACCATCCTTTTAGTTTAGTTGAACAAGATGGCTTTATAGGACTGATGGCCCACGTACAGCCAAGGTATTTGCTACCAAATCGAACATATTTTTCAGAAAAAGTCATACCCAAAATCTATGAAGAACTCAAAGAAATTGTTATGAATAAATTGAAAGAAGGGAAATACATTAGCTTCACTTCCGATATTTGGACCTGCTCTTCTTCAAATGAATCATTCATTTCCTTGTCAGGTCATTGGATCATGAATGACTACACTCATTGTAATGCAGTATTGCATTCAGCTCATTTTTCAGGATCGCATACAGGAATTAATATAGCGGACAAATTGCAATCTGTGGCAATCATGGAATATTGACAGATCAAGGCGTAATATATTGGTCAGAGATGGAGCTTCTAATAGCTTTGGGATGTGACCTTGCGGAAATACCTTCTGTTCACTGTTCAATTCATTTGCTACAGCTAGTGGTGAATGATGCATTAATGGCTCAACGATCTATAAAAGATCTTTTGGCAAAGTGTCGACGTTTAGTGACACATTTTAACCACCCCACTGGCTACTTCTGAATTTACAGCTCTCCAAACACAACAGGGTCATGTTCCTCTTCTATTGGTACAAGATGTTTTAACGCGCTGGAACTCATCTTATTTGATGCTAGAACGTACGGTTAAGTTGAAAAAATCAGTTCAAATATACCTTGCTGATCATAGTGAATTACTTATTTCATCTAATGAGTGGCACTTGATTGAAAATCTTTTAAAGCTTTTACAGCCATTTTTTAAACTCACCCAAGAAATGAGTACATAATATAGTTTACTCTCTACTGTTATCCCAAACATGTGCGCGCTTGAAAGGTTTCTTTCAAAAATTGGCCAGGATGATCAAGGAGTCCAAACTACAAAAGATGAACTGTTGAAGTCATTGCGGTCACGATTTTTTGCCAATGAAAGCAATGAAAAAAGAAAGTGTCTAAATGTCTTAACAAATCGGAAGTATGCTCTAGCAACTGTCATTGATCCACGATTTAAATTTTTGTTTTCAAAGATCAACAAAAGGAAAATATTAAGACATGGTTAATTGAAGAAATAAATGAAATAAACAACCTAGAGAAAATTAGAGAGAAATATTTTGAAGAACAGGCTCACAGCAGCGACGATTCTAATTCTTCTTCCTCCTCAACAGGAAGAAAAAAGGCAAAGTTTGATGATGATCCACCTCTGCTTGCTTCAGGGAACTAACACAGAAAATTCAGGAAAGATACCTGGTGAGAAAAAGTTTAAAAAAAGCCGCAAGATGGCTTCATTCGCAGAAATAGCAGAGGAAATTGAGCAATATGCAAAAAAACCCATATCAGACAGACGACTATCTCCACTTGAAATTTGGAAATGAAGAATCCTTTCCATCTCAAGAAAATTGCTCTAAAATGGCTAGTGACACCAGCATCTTCAGTTTTCTCAGAAAGAATGTTTTCCGAATACGGAAATATTTTTGAAGAAAAAAGTACTTTGCTACCAAAGCGAGGGAGATGCTTCTTTTTATCCATCACAATGGACGAAAATTTGATTTAAACTTGTGAATCTAGTGTCTTGAACATAGTATTAATTTTTTGTTTAATGTGTTTTTACTTTTTAAGGTTTTGCTATTTAATAATTTCACTTACCTAATATTTGATTAGGCTATATGTTTTTTTTTATCTCAAATCTTAATAAAAGGTTTCGCTAATTCATATTTTTTCATATTGTAATTTGCAATATATATAAAAATAAAAATAAAAATAAAAATTAAAAAGTAAGGGAAGCTGGGATCTTAGCTATGCGTCACACTTTTAGCTGGACCAAACGTTTTGCCTTTTTAGCAGTGTTAATAGTTACATACTAGTAGTGGTACATGCTTATTTATCAATTATTTTAATTTTAGATTTTTGTACAACTATATTCAGCTTTTGCTAGCTAAAGGCTATGCAAGCTAAGATTGGAAAGGGGGGGGCCCAGATGGTATTCCCATTACAAAAAAGACTATCATAAATATCCGGCTATCCGGTCGGATACAGGATACCGGATAATAGCTGTTATCCGGCCGGATAGTGGTATCCGGCACATCCTATATATATATATATATATATATATATATATAATATATATATATATATGAAAAATTATTTCACGAAAGTGACACGTGAAAAGTATTTATGATGAATAAAACCACGAAGGAAAAAAGAACACAAAGGGGTGCTCAAGCGCTTTCGTCTAATGACATCCTCAGGAACACTGGAGTGACAGGACAGATCAAGGCAATATATAGGTTACAAAAATAAACATACATACATACATATTCACATATATATACATATTTATATATATATATTATATATATACTATACATATATATAGTAAGCATAGAAAAAATTGTGGGAGGAGCCAACATTTATATGGTCACAGAAAAATAAAGAAATAAAAATAAATATAAATATAATTGAGAAAAAATTAATTACAAAATAGTGCCTTAGTGATATAATGTCACAGCCTAAATAATCATAAAGAAATAAACAGGCAAATAAAAAAAACCATAAATATACATACATACATATATATATATATATATACACATATATATATATATATATTATATATATATATATAAGACACTTTTAGCACTTGGCCGAACTTCAATATAAATTCAAATGGCTTTTTTATGGAACAGGTCACAAAAGAATAAAGAAATAAATATAAATATTGTAAGTGGAGTCTACCAATTCAAGCTCAAGAGGGAAGTTTTTACAATCGATTTAATAGATGCTGCCAAATTGATATATATGTCACTAAAAATAAAGAAATAAACCAAAAAAAAAAAAAAAAAAAATTAATTATTAAAAAAAAAAAAATAATAATAAATTGAAAGATAAATTTTAAGAGAGGCACACCAATTTATAAGGGAAAAATTACCACATATGCATATTATAGTCACAAACGAATAAAAAAGTACGAGTAAATATAAATTGGAAAACAAAATGATGCCTAGATGATATATAAAGAACAATAAAATATATATACAACATATATACGGTATATATACGAAATATAAACGCAATATATACAGAATATATATATATATATATATGCATAAGGGAAAAAAAATTACCAAATTTGTTTTTTAATTATTGTCTGAGAAAACGGTAGGTCGCAAAAGAATAAAGAAATAAAAATAAATATAAATTGAAAAAATTACAAATAATACACGTACACATGTATACCCACATAACCAAATATATATATACATATACACACATATATACAAACACACACACACACACACATATATATATATATATATTATATATATATACAAGCTTGACCTTCACGAAATGAGAAATCATCCGCAGAACCTTTGTGAGGTTGTAAGGTAAGGTAAGGTACATACACATATACATATATATATATATATATATATATTATATATATATATATATTTAACTGCATACATACATACATACATACATATACACACATACACACATACATACATACATATACACACATATACATACAAACACATTTAACTGCAATGACCACACACATACTCACATACACATACATACATACACATACACGCATACAGCAAAAATTGAAAAATAAAATTGTAAGGGAAACAACAGACAAAAACAAATTTTTTACCAAAGATTTAACAACCTGCCCTTTTTGTTTAAATCCATTCTGAAGGAATTCAGAGCAACGGGATCAAGTTGAAACAGACCTTTACTCATGTTAAGGTTATTTGTAAGTTGAATTATAGCCGACTCAAGAATATTTCTATTAACAATGTTGCTAGAGTGAAACAAAACTGAAACATTATTCCAATCAATACAATGGGATAACTCTGACAATGGACAAAAAGGGCACTGGACAACTGTCCCGTTCTAACGGAATATTGATGCTGTTTTACACGCGTTTGCAAATCCTTTCCCGTCTGACCTATGTAAAAGGAATCACATTGCTTACACCCAATTTTATAGATAATGCCTAAATTATTGGTAGGGCTATTTTTTACTATGATGTTTTTCACAATATTGTTATATGAAAAAACTACACTGATATCCAAAAGTTTAAGTACATTAGCAATGCCTAGAAGCCCGGGAAAAATGGAAGTACTAAAATATTCTTGACAAGGTGCGAGTGTTATTATTCACACGATAGAAGGTTCGTTTAGCCTTATTAAGACAAGATTCCATGAACGCAGATGGGTAACACAACTCACTTCCAATACCGTTGATATTTTCCAATTCGGCATCGATGTATTCCGGACTGGCGATCCTAAGAGCGCGGAGAAACATTGAGGAAAATATGGCCTTTTTAATAGGGGTGTCATGTCCAGAGTAAAAGTGTACGTAGGACAAATTGTTTGTTTTTTTCCGATGGATACTAAACTTAAAACCCGGGCTATATTCTGTATATATTGCGTTTATATTTCGTATATATACCGTATATATGTTGTATATATATTTTATTGTTCTTTATATATCATCTAGGCATCATTTTGTTTTCCAATTTATATTTACTTGTACTTTTTTATTCGTTTGTGACTATAATATGCATATGTGGTAATTTTTCCCTTATAAATTGGTGTGCCTCTCTTAAAATTTATCTTTCAATTTATTATTATTATTTTTTATTTTTTAATAATTAATTTTTTTTTTTTTTTTTTTTTTGGTTTATTTCTTTATTTTTTAGTGACATATATATCAATTTGGCAGCATCTATTAAATCGATTGTAAAACTTCCCTCTTGAGCTTGAATTGGTAGACTCCACTTACAATATTTATATTTATTTTTATTTCTTTATTCTTTTGTGACCTGTTCCATAAAAAAGCCATTTGAATTTATATTGAAGTTCGGCCAAAGTGCTAAAAGTGTCTTTATATATATATATATATATATATTATATATATATATATATATATATGTATGTATATATATTTATGGGTTTTTTTTTATTTGCCTGTTTATTTCTTTATGATTATTTAGGCTGTGACATATATCACTAAGGCACTATTTTGTAATTAATTTTTTCTCAATTTATATTTATATTTATTTTTATTTCTTTATTTTTCTGTGACCATATAAATGTTGGCTCCTCCCACAATTTTTTTCTATGCTTACTATATATATGTATATATATATATATATATAATATATATGTATATATATGTGAATATGTATGTATGTATGTTTATTTTTGTAACCTATATATTGCCTTGATCTGTCCTTTCACTCCAGTGTTCCTGAGGATGTCATTAGACGAAAGCGCTTGAGCACCCCTTTGTGTTTCTTTTTTCCTTCGTGGTTTTATTCATCATATATATATATATATATATATATAATATATATATTAGGGTGCTTTTAAAAACTGAAAGTGTGAATTTCGGGTCACGGAACCCCGCAAATAATGAGGTTCCAGGAGCAAATAAAGCACATGATTTTTTTGGAAAATCATCAAATATTTAGAGGTTGCCCAAAGACCCCAAAGTTTTACCCATATGCTCATTTATTTATGCGCCCTTTTTAAGTCTTCTAGTGTTTATTAACCCATTGATACACAGCGTCCCCAAAATTAGAAATTGCATTTGTCAATTGCGTTCTGATAATCCATATTTCTTTACTTCAGTATACCAACAAATGAATTTTCTTTAATTCTAAATCGTTTTCTCTTAATTACTCACGTCTTTCATGCATTTACGTAATGGTGGCCAAGAAGCATCACAGTTCTCATAACGGTAAGTGTTATTTAAATAATTCATATATTTCAAACGTTTTTTTTACTTAGCACTGTAATGGATGGTATTATGAATTGTTTGTAAGTATAATGACTTGTTTTACCGGCAATATTTTTGTTTCCAAAAATAGTTATAAGGTTTAATTTTTATGCGTATAAAATTTTGGACGCTCTCTGCTTCAGCGTATTGCAATCATCTTTTTTTGCATCGTCTGAGTGAAATAGTGTAGTGTACCGTAGATTATTTTAAATTTATATATGGATTGGATATACTGTAAATGGTTATGTATGCATGATTTCGCAAAATTATTATAATTTTAATACATATTGTGTTCATGGGTTATCAGCCAATCATTGTTTGAACACAGATTACGGTTACAAAGAGGGTGGCTTATTTCTACACATTTTCCTGAGGTACTTTATCCATGAATGGGTTAAATTAACTTACCAACTTCACTGTTTTGTCTTATTCACAGATAACTGGTGAACGATGGCGGCATGTACAAGATCGAAGAAATCAATCTGGCTTGTGGGGTCATCAAGTCCTACTATTGCCGGTCAGCAATTACCTTCAAGAGGTGATGTATTGAAGTACCTTTTCCATCTCCACAATGAAGAGAAGAAATCCTTAGCTGAGAGTGTGTCCTCGACATCACAAGCCATCATTGAAATCTGGGTGACAGAAGGTTTACCGACGAAACATCCGCACGACGTCAAGAAGCACGTCCGGAAATTGCATGACGAATGGCAGGGTTTGAAGAAGAGAATTTCGCGGAAAACGAAGACCAATTTGGACAACCAGGCTGCGTTCAGGTCAAGCTTGAACAACCTTTTCGACATTGGTCACCAAAATGCCCTAAATCTTATCAAAATTCAGGAGGACAAGGACTTCCTGCTTGCTCAAAGGGAGGAAGGTCGGAGAGGAAGGATTGGAAATGTCGACAAGAAGATTGCCAAAAAAGTCGCAAGGGCCCAAGAAAACTGCTCAGGAATTGAAGCGGAAAGACAGGCATGTGCAGGAAATGGAAGAAATCTCTGCTACCGTTGTTATGGAAACCTCATCGTCAGCGTCATCAAGTGAGGAAACAAGTCCCGAAAGAAAGCCAGTTACATCGTCGGCTCCAAAACATCGCCGTGGGACGACGGCAATCAGTTCGGAGGTCGCTGCGGCATTGGACCGCACGCGGATGAGCGACAGGGCAGCTGCTCGTGTTCTCATCCCCTTTGGCATGCAAATGGGTCAGGACATAAGTGAGATGTGCCTCAGTCCAAGTGCTATTCGGGCCAGCAGATCCAGGTACAGATCAGCCCACGAAGCAGAGGTGAGAGCTTCCTACAAGCCTGAATGCCCTCTTGTTCTTCACTGGGATGGAAAACTTATGGCAGACTTAATGGGAAGAGAAAATCGACCGTTTAGCCATCTTAGTTACCGGGGATGGGATGAGCAAGATTCTAGCCATCCCCAAACTCCCAGACTCCAAGGCAGAAAGGACAGCAATCGTCATCATCGAAACCATCGAAAACTGGGATCTTGGCCAGAAGATCAAAGCTCTTTGCTTTGACACGACAGCCACCAACACCGGCATCCATGGAGGAGTGTGTGTGCGAGTAGAGCAGGCTCTCGGGCGTGAAATGATTTACTTTGCGTGTCGACATCACGTGCTGGAACTGCTGCTTGAAGCAGTATTTTCTTTCCTTGTTGGAGACCTTTCCAAAGGACCTGAGATTACGATTTTCCAGAGCTTCCGTAATGTTTGGCCGCAACTGAAATTGAATGAATACTCCACTGCCGCGGACGAAGAGGACACGGCTGCAGTGATCAGTCCCTGGGCCGAGAAGATGATTCATGAAGCAAATGACCTGAAAGTGAAGCATCCCAGAGATGACTACAAAGAGCTTCTTGAACTTGTAGTCATTTTCTTGGGAGGAGTACCTCACGGACGTCGGAGTCCTGTGTTCATGGCTCCAGGGGCTTTGCACCGAGCACGGTGGATGACGCGTGGAATTTACTCTTTCAAGATTTGGATGTTCAGATACCAGTTCACGATGCACATGAACCAATGTCCTTCAACATCTCGTGGAGCAAGTAGCAGTGACCGCCTGATTTCTGGGTTGCGGGACTTCTGTCTCTTCGTTGCTCAAGATTACGTCCTTCCGTGGTTTTCAGCAAGAGAAGCAGCAAGCGCTCCACGAAGCGACTTAGCCCTCCTTCAAAAGTTGCAAAACATCAACGCCGCTGGGTACAAGAGTTTTAATCGGCATCTCTGGTACCTCAATGAGGTAAACGTGGGCCTTGCACTATTCGATCCTGCAGTCGATGATGATGAGAAGCGGAAAATGGTAGAGAATATGAATTCCGTTGAATGGTCAGAAGCTCCCCCCGACGAGTCTGGATTCCAGATCCAAGAAGAAAGACCCTGGCAGACTTTTGCTCTTCCAATACGTACAATCTGTTCACCCTTCTAGATCTTCCGGTCGATTTCCTGCAAGAGGATCCATCAAACTGGGAAAGCAACACCAGCTTTGGTTCAGCAAAGATCAGGGTGGATTCCTTAAATGTAGTGAATGATGCAGCAGAGCGAGGCATAGCATTGATTCAAGAATTCACGAAGGCTGGAAGGACTCGGAACGAAGAGCAGATGCAGTTCATGATTCAAATCGTCGAAAAACATCGTAAAGTCTTGCCGACAGCCTCCAAAGCCACTTTGATGAAAAAATGAACGCCAACACTCGAGGTGCCATGTACTTTAATCGTTAATTATGAATTTGGTGAATATACTCACACGATATATTTGTTCTGAATACTTATTGGAGATGCAATTTATCATTTAAACTGAGAATTAAAATTTCCATTGCCCTATAAATTGAAAATACCTATCAGCTGTGGGCAACCTCTAAATGTTGTTGGATTACAAAGAAATTTTGCCTGTTCTGTTTTCTCATGTATCCTCACAAAATAAAGGGTTCCGCTCCCTTGCATTTTCATTTCGCATTTTTCACCATATACCATAAGCACACCCAAATATATATATATATATATATATATATATATATATTATATATATATATATAATTATTAACCCCTCCGTCTATGGCCCTGGATTGGTTCGGATCGACGGGGGTTCTAGTTACGGAGGCAAGCAACGGATATTTCTTCTATATCTTTTCTTCTATAACTTTCTAATTCTTTTCTCTCGCTTTATGGGGTCGACACTCTGTTAATTCTTTTCCTTCAATAATACTCTGATACTTCTACTTTCTTGACTAAATTCCTCTGAAGATAGCCCAACTCGAGGGGGAAAATAAAAAAATTTCTCTTACTGTAATTTTCTTAAAAATTTACAGGTAGTGGTCTGAATTTTACAGGGGTAGAGGTTCGACCTCTTTCGACCATAGCTCAGGCCGGAATCTAAAAATATTAAGGAGGCAAGGGGCCTCTGCCCCCTCCCCGCAGCGAGGCTGCTAACAAGGGGAGTCTCTTAGCAGTGACCAAAGCAGAGAGCCGTAATGAAGTGTTCTTCATTTTACAAATACATGTATAAAATATGCCTGAATGTTGGGGGATGGCAGTTGGAGGTTAAGCTTCCCCCCTTTTAAACACGATCAGGTGTTTGAAAGTTTCCAAATAAAAATAAAAAAAAATAAATAAAATAAAACTAATCTTATTTTTTTTGCCACGTCTTCATTTCTGAAGGCGATATCATTTCACGACTGAGTACATTTTTGTTTGGGTTTATTACAAATTATGATTTCGATTATGGATTACTTCCCATTCGCTTATGATTGTCCTTACAGTTCTATTAAAGTACATTCTTACATTATATATAAAGTCATTACATTCAATTATAGTTTCATTGAAGTACATTACGTCGTTACCATTCTTACAGTGTTTTTTATATATATATGGTTAGATTATATGGTCAGATTATATGGTTATTATATATGGTTATTAGTACAGCACAAGTACATGAGACATGACAAGATAATTTATATACAACATAATATGTTATATTACATTTTAATATGTTATGAATTTGGATCAGAGCGAAAGATGTTGTTTATCTTAGAAACGTTCAATTCTGCTGTGATTCGCGAATTCGACCACTCAACTACTGTAAGCCTAATGAATGTCTTGTGAGGGTGAACGCACTTAAAATAAAAAAATAAAAAATACATGTGGACGTATTTTACATGTAACAGAATAGGTTGTGTGCGTAATATAGACGCGCGTAAAATATGGACTGATATGGTATGTTGATAGGTATCAGTAGACAATAGGTAGGAAACAACATAAATAATGATGTATAGAGAATGAAGTTTTTTCTTTTTATATTATATTATTATTATTAATTATTATTATTATTAAAGAATTTACCATACATTCAATACGGAAGATGTCCAAATACTAAACACGTGATTCAGTGTTCAAGTATGGAAAACGTGAAGAGAATTAAGTTACTTTATGACGTCATAGTTATTGAATTTGTACGTATAATACAAATCATTATTAGGAAGATTTACAAGAACGAATTAGAGGCAAAGAGTGGGCATTAATGACTAAGAAGTACAACTACGGGTTCCAATCCTGTTATATGCAATGTGTATGCATAATCTAGGGACGAGGGTGAGATGCAAGACAATCATAATTAATTAATAACTTCTATAACAAATAAAAATGGATACGACTAAAACCATAGGTATGGTAGATCGTAGGGTTTTGACACGAACAAAAATAGGAAGCCACAAGTAAAATTATTATCCAAACTCGCGTTAAGCGATTTTGGTTCTTATGTAAAAATGAATATGATTATTCATTTCATTTTTACATTGCTCTCCCCTTTTAAAAAAATGATATTTATACAATAATCTAATAGGGTACCATTAATACAATACAAATGAGAAAATAACATCCTCACTACTACAAGTTAGATGACGAATTTTTCTTTACATTACAAATTTTTATACAGAACAAGTGAGTTCGGTGGTTGCGTACAATGGAGAGTAATCAAATCTTTAATGACACTTGCTTATAAATATAAAAAATTCAAAGATTAATACTTTAATTTATGCAACAGAATAAAAGGATTAATACATTAATTTGGACAAACAATTAAGTTAGGCAAAGAATGATATTGTTAATTTAAAAAAAAAATTCTGTGGGGAAAATTACATACATACTGAATAGTAGGTAAAAGGGAAAATATAAATTATTTCCAAAGTTACCTGATCGTGCAGTCTATAACTAATTTATTGACTATTGTAGGTAAAAAATCGAATTACGAAATGGATGATGTATAGACCTGTGGTCTAGTGTGTATGTGTGTATTAGATACAAAGTGTGTATCTTATAAATTTGAGGGACAGATTAGCTGAGAGGATTTTTAAATTAACTGAATAAACGCCTGAGCAAAAATTTATATGTAAGCAAAAATGCGTAGGACTATATAAATAGCATAGTTAGCACTTAGACGCTATGAAATAGTTTATTGTGACATCCAATGATTTTAGCATAAGGTTTGTATATAGTATATATAGTGTGCATACATGCGTGTGTATGTGTAGGGATTTGGGAGGTTTTTGAATTAACAAAGTTTAAAAATAATGTATAATAATTTAAGATGGGTTTAGGGTTATAAAATCTTTTGAGTCAATTATTATTATTATTATTATTATTATTATTATTATCATAAAATCCTTTAAGTTCAAGGTAGTATTTAAGTATTTAATTAAATCAGTTACACGTATTAAGGTAATAAAAAGAAATGTACTTAGAGGACTTACAATTGATGAAAGTAAATCTCACGGTTTAAAAATTGAATTTTGAAGATGGAATTAAATTCGACTAGTAACATTCCTAGCTATATATGAACTATATAACCATTAACATTAACCAGAAGTATCGGTACGATAGTTGAATTAAGAAAATTAAGAATACAAATTAACAATAGAAACCAATTTATGCATTTTAATGAGCTAAACATAATTTTATAATATTCTTAAAAATAAAAGTAAATCGAACCTTAGATGAGTTTCGGCCATGAATAAAAAAGTTATTGAAATGGAAGGAAAGCATTTCGAACAATCTTTTCTTTTAATAATTTCAGGTAAATTTTACATTAAAAATTATTTTTATATACTAAAAAAAAATATTAAAAAGGTTTAATAATTTTTGCATGTTAAGTAGAAAAATTATACTCTCTCGTTAAATGTTGATACTGAATTATTTGATATTTTAGTCTGAAAACTTGTTTGCATATGATAAATACATGTTTTATTGTGTAGAAGTTTTATTAAAATTAAATGACAAAAAAAGAATAAACAACTGAAATTTAGGGTATGTGCGGTCCTACGGGTAAATTTTCCGACCATACAGAGCAAGATAAATTAGGTACATGATCGATTAATTATTACACTATTTCTGTCATCATATAATCGCAATAATTATAAAACTCGTTACCAACATTTGTAAAAACGGTTTTGGTTGCCAACCATAAAATGTCATTTTACCTATATATTTTTATACGCAACAATGGCATGAAAAAGAAAAGACCGGTCCATTTCCTTCTTACAACAAAACAAAGAAAGGTTAACTAAAGACGCAACCCGGTCAATTCAGGTTGAATTAAATTCTGTTTTACAACAAAAAATAGGTTGAATTAAATTCTTAAATTACATTTTCTTAAATTAAATTCTCTTAACTTACAAAGAAAAAGTTGAATTCAATTGACTGCATTGAAATGACTTGGGACTTAAAAACTGACTTCTTAAAAACTGACTTCTTAAAAACTGACTTCTTAAAAACTGACTTCTTAAAAACTGACTTCTTAAAAACTGACTTCTTAAAAACTGACTTCTTAAAAACTGACTTCTTAAAAACTGACTTCTTAAAAACTGACTTCTTAAAAACTGACTTCTTAAAAACTGACTTCTTAAAACTGACTTCTTAAAAACTGACTTCTTAAAAACTGACTTCTTAAAACTGACTTCTTAAAAACTGACTTCTTAAAAACTGACTTCTTCAAAACTGACTTCTTCAAAACTGACTTCTTCTTAAAACTGACTTCTTCAAAACTGACTTCTTCAAAACTGACTTCTTCAAAACTGACTTCTTCAAAACTGACTTCTTCAAAACTGACTTCTTCAAAACTGACTTCTTCAAAACTGACTTCTTCAAAACTGACTTCTTCAACTTCTTCAAAACTGACTTCTTCAAAACTGACTTCTTCAAAACTGACTTCTTCAAAACTGACTTCTTCAAAACTGACTTCTTCAAAACTGACTTCTTCAAAACTGACTTCTTCAAAACTGACTTCTTCAAAACTGACTTCTTCAAAACTGACTTCTTCAAAACTGACTTCTTCAAAACTGACTTCTTTCTTCAAAACTGACTTCTTCAAAACTGACTTCTTCAAAACTGACTTCTTCAAAACTGACTTCTTCAAAACTGACTTCTTCAAAACTGACTTCTTCAAAACTGACTTCTTCAAAACTGACTTCTTCAAAACTGACTTCTTCAAAACTGACTTCAAAACTGACTTCTTCAAAACTGACTTCTTCAAAACTGACTCTTCAAAACTGACTTCTTCAAAACTGACTTCTTCAAAACTGACTTCTTCAAAACTGACTTCTTCAAAACTGACTTCTTCAAAACTGACTTCTTCAAAACTGACTTCTTCAAAACTGACTTCTTCAAAACTGACTTCTTCAAAACTGACTTCTTCAAAACTGACTTCTTCAAAACTGACTTCTTCAAAACGACTTCTTTCAAAACTGACTTCTTCAAAACTGACTTCTTCAAAACTGACTTCTTCAAAACTGACTTCTTCAAAACTGACTTCTTCAAAACTGACTTCTTCAAAACTGACTTCTTCAAAACTGACTTCTTCAAAACTGACTTCTTCAAAACTGACTTCTTCAAAACTGACTTCTTCAAAACTGACTTCTTCAAAACTGACTTCTTCAAAACTGACTTCTTCAAACTGACTTCTTCAAAACTGACTTCTTCAAAACTGACTTCTTCAAAACTGACTTCTTCAAAACTGACTTCTTCAAAACTGACTTCTTCAAAACTGACTTCTTCAAAACTGACTTCTTCAAAACTGACTTCTTCAAAACTGACTTCTTCAAAACTGACTTCTTCAAAACTGACTTCTTCAAAACTGACTTCTTCAAAACTGACTTCTTCAAACTGACTTCTTCAAAACTGACTTCTTCAAAACTGACTTCTTCAAAACTGACTTCTTCAAAACTGACTTCTTCAAAACTGACTTCTTCAAAACTGACTTCTTCAAAACTGACTTCTTCAAAACTGACTTCTTCAAAACTGACTTCTTCAAAACTGACTTCTTCAAAACTGACTTCTTCAAAACTGACTTCTTCAAAACTGACTTCTTCAAAACTGACTTCTTCAAAACTGACTTCTTCAAAACTGACTTCTTCAAAACTGACTTCTTCAAAACTGACTTCTTCAAAACTGACTTCTTCAAAACTGACTTCTTCAAACTGACTTCTTCAAAACTGACTTCTTCAAAACTGACTTCTTCAAAACTGACTTCTTCAAAACTGACTTCTTCAAAACTGACTTCTTCAAAACTGACTTCTTCAAAACTGACTTCTTCAAAACTGACTTCTTCAAACTGACTTCTTCAAAACTGACTTCTTCAAAACTGACTTCTTCAAAACTGACTTCTTCAAAACTGACTTCTTCAAACTGACTTCTTCAAAACTGACTTCTTCAAAACTGACTTCTTCAAAACTGACTTCTTCAAAACTGACTTCTTCAAAACTGACTTCTTCAAAACTGACTTCTTCAAAACTGACTTCTTCAAAACTGACTTCTTCAAAACTGACTTCTTCAAAACTGACTTCTTCAAAACTGACTTCTTCAAAACTGACTTCTTCAAAACTGACTTCTTCAAAACTGACTTCTTCAAAACTGACTTCTTCAAAACTGACTTCTTCAAAACTGACTTCTTCAAAACTGACTCTTCAAAACTGACTTCTTCAAAACTGACTTCTTCAAAACTGACTTCTTCAAAACTGACTTCTTCAAAACTGACTTCTTCAAAACTGACTTCTTCAAAACTGACTTCTTCAAAACTGACTTCTTCAAAACTGACTTCAAATATCTCTCTAAATCTATAAACTCTCTCTCTCTTAATTTGCAAGTCATTTCAATTCAGTAATTGAAAAAAATTTGCAAACAAAAATATAAAATGTAAACGACATTTCACTCTAATGTACACGAAGGTACGATACTATTATGTTTGATACATAAAATAAAATTATTCTATACTGAATATAACAGTGAAAATAACTCTGAAATTAACTCTCTCTGAAATTAACTCTCTCTGAAATTAACTCTCTCTGAAATTAACTCTCTCTTACATTTAACTCTCTCTTACATTTAACTCTCTCTTACATTTAACTCTCTCTTACATTTAACTCTCTCTTAGTAATTTTCACGGAAGTTAAATGTGTTTCACTAAAAAAAAATGTATCACTAGTGTCTGAAATGTTCACTGTTTCTTGTAAATTCTGATTTGATACTCATTATTAACTGTTAATAATACTGACTTTTCAAGTGTTTATAAATTACTTAAAAAAACAAAATGTACTTAACAAAAGTTCTACTGGCAAAATCCTCAGAGACGTGTCCTGAAGACGTCTTGCTGGCTACTTCTTCTTGGATGAAAACTAGGCGTGGAGAACTTGGAGTCGTGACACACCGTTTCAAGGGTGGATGTTACGAACTAGAAGTCGTGACACGCCGGTCAACTGGTTTTATCCTGATGCAGGGTAATTTCTATCTTGGCCAAAGAGTGGCCTCTTAAAATCTTCTTCTTAAAGTAATCTTCTTCTTAAAGTAATCTTCTTCTTAAAGTAATCTTCTTCTTAAAGTAATCTTCTTCTTAAAGTAATCTTCTTCTTAAAGTAATCTTCTTCTTAAAGTAATCTTCTTCTTAAAGTAATCTTCTTCTTAAAGTAATCTTCTTCTGAAAGTAATCTTCTTCTGAAAGTAATCTTCTTCTTAAAATCTGTTAAGATCCTGGTAAAGGGTCCAGTCTTGTTATCTTCCTTCTTCTATGTGTTTATCCTGGCTATAGGGTCGCCAGTCTGTTAGAATCCTCTTCTTAAAATAATCTTAAAATCTTCTTTTTATCCTGGGGCAGGGTCGCCAGCTGTTAACCCCTCCGTCTATGGCCCTGGGTTGGTTCGGATCGACGGGGGTTCTAGTTACGGAGGCAAGCAACGGATATTTCTTCTATATACTTTTCTTCTATAACTTTCTAATTCTTTTCTCTCGCATTATGGGGTCGACACTCTGTTAATTCTTTTCTTTTAATAATACTCTGATACTTCTATTTTCTTGACTAAATTCCTCTGAAGATAGCCCAACTCGAGGGGGAAAATAAAAAAAAATTTCTCTTACTGTAATTTTCTTCTTAAAAATTTACAGGTAGTGGTCTGAATTTTACAGGGGTAGAGGTTCGACCTCTTTCGACCATAGCTCAGGCCGGAATCTAAAAATATTAAGGAGGCAAGGGGCCTCTGCCCCCTCCCCGCAGCGAGGCTGCTAACAAGGGGTCTCTCTTAGCAGTGACCAAAGCAGAGAGCCGTAATGAAGTGTTCTTCATTTTACAAATACATGTATAAAATATGCCTGAATGTTGGGGGATGGCAGTTGGAGGTTAAGTTTCCCCCCTTTTAAACACGATCAGGTGTTTGAAAGTTTCCAAATAAAAATAAAAACTGATCTTATTTTTTTTGCCACGTCTTCATTTCTGAAGGCGATATCATTTCACGACTGAGTACATTTTTGTTTGGGTTTATTACAATTATGATTTCGATTATGGATTACTTCCCATTCGCTTATGATTGTCCCTTACAGTTCTATTAAAGTACATTCTTACATTATATATAAAGTCATTACATTCAATTATAGTTTCATTGAAGTACATACGCGGTTACATTCTTACAGTGTTTTTATATATATATACAGTGCCCGCGAAAAGTATCCGATCACTCAAGAAAATACAATATTTTCCCTTAATATTCAGAGACACGTAATTCACTTTCTATTTGTTCTAGCGACATCTGGTAACTTTGAGGTTGCTCGCTGATATGAGAGCTATCCAACGCATTCTCAAATTAGTGTTCTGGTAGCCTTCGTTGCGGGTGGCTGTGTCTCAAATTTGTCAGATTTCACTGTTTTGTAAATTTCTTGATTTTTTTTTTTTTTTTTTTTACAGAAAGTGGTGTAAATAAAATTTATATATAATGTGTGCTAAAAAACAACTTAAGAGTGATTGTCGAGGTGCTATTGTTGCTTTGCATGCATGTGGGAAATCACAGAGACAGATAGCTAAGGAATTAAACATATCCCAAAGTACCGTTAATTTATGGGTTTCACGGGCTAAGAACAATGGTGGCCTAACCACGCCAGTCCCTAAAAAACGATCTGGCAGACCGAGAAAAACAAATTCGCGAACAGACAAACTTATGAAACGTTTAGTATTGAAAAAACCCAACAATAACTGCGAAAGAAATAAAATTTAATATGAATAATTTGTTATCTGGTGCTTCTGAACGAACTATCCAGGAGCGGCTCCAAAAAGAACTCGGATTACCATCTCGCCATGCTGCTAAGAAACCGTTCATTAATGAAAAAATGCGTAAAAAACGTGTCGCATTTTGTAAAAAATACATTCATTGGACTGTTGATGACTGGAAGAAGGTTTTATTTAGCGATGAGTCGACATTTTTGACATTCAGAAGTTGTCCAAAAAAGGTTCGCCGGCCTATTGGCTCAAATAGGATGGACCCTAAATACACCCTAAAGACAATGAAACACCCTCCAAGTGTGATGGTTTGGGGTTGTTTCGGTTACTATGGGCGTGGAAACTTATATTTTCTTCCGAAGAACACAACTATGAATGGTGCACGGTATTTAGCAATGCTACAGGATAAACTTCCAATGGCAATGGCAATCCAAAGGACAAAAACATACATGCATGATGGTGCACCATGTCACAGGGCCAAAATAGTGACAAAATGGATTACTGACAATAAATTTGATATTTTGGATTGGCCTGGTAATAGTCCAGATCTCAATCCGATAGAAAATCTGTGGCTAATAATAAAAAATAAGGTTGAATGCCACGACACTGGCTCAGTCGAAAAATTACAAGAGGCCATCAAAAAGGTATGGTGCAAGGAAATATCAGTGGAAGTTTGTCAAAACTTGATTAAATCCATGCCAAAATGTCTAGAACAAGTCATCCAAACCAAAGGACAGATGACAAAATACTAATATAAGGTTAGTATACATTTAAACATTGTTTTTTATGTAAAAAATACAAATTTCAAGGGTGATCGGATACTTTTCGCGGGCACTGTATATGGTTAGATTATATGGTTAGATTATATGGTTAGATTACACTGGTATGCATATGAAATTTTTTTGTCTGCTGTGTGGGTTTTTTCAACTCATATTATATAATTCGACCATGCTGAATTCGAAAATGACATTGGTTTTCCTCAATCAGGTCAGGTTTTTTCTCTATTGGCCATTTATTATAAGTCCAATTTTATCCCCAAATTTATTGATTTTTTTAGCTTAAACACTGTAGATACGAGTAATATTATAAGAACACTCGTGAAAAATGAAAACATTGTGTGAATAAATACTTTTATTCATACAATGAATATGGAAAAAAGTTTATTGAGGAAGGAATGAAGTTTTTTTGGCTTTCCGTCTGTTTTTTTCTTCGGGCACGTCTCGCTTCAAACACCATCAATAGTCCGCCAGCATACTGATATCCCAGTTTCCCTGGTACCTCTCTTCCATTATTTTGATATCTTGGTGAAATCGTTCACCCTGTTCCTCCAAGTGGGACCACAAAAAGTGCATTTTTATGGACATGCGCGACCCATGAGCTTTGAAAACTTCCATCAAGTTTTCGACAACGGACTCGTATTCTGGACTTCTACGCTTGCCAAGAAAATCAGTGACAACTGATTTGAATGCCTGCCAGGCATTCTTCTCAGTTGGAGTCATTGCGTTTTCGAACTGAGTATCCTTGATCAAAGTTCGAATTTGAGGACCATCAAAAACCCCAGCATTTAGTTTAGCATCAGATATATGAGGAAATTTACTCTCGAGATATCGGAATGCTGAACCCTCCTTATTCATTGATTTGATGAAATTTTTCATCAAGCCCAGCTTAATATGAAGCGGTGGGAGCAAAATTTTTGTTGGTGGTACAAGGGGCACTGAAACGACATTATGCGACCCAGGTTCAAAATTCTCTCTGGATGCCCATTCACGCTGTGCATAGTGCTTCTCATCCGCTCGGCTATCCCATTTGCAGAGGAAACATGGGTATTTCGTGTATCCCCCTTGCATTCCCAATACAAATGCCACAATCTGAAAAAAATGAAAATATTTAAAGAATTTAGAGAATTTGTTCTATCAGATAAAAAAATCTATGCATTGGACTGTATCACTTCTGTGGGGAAGTTAAGTGTTCTTATACGCTCTCAAATAACCTTTGGAAAAACAACATAGTCAATAGCAATAGTTTACTTATGATATTAGTATTACCTTCAAATCTCCACAGATCCTCCAGTTATGTTGGTCGTATACGAGAGCATCCAGTAAAATTTTCATGTTATCGTAGCTCTCAGTAAGTTGTACGGAATGTGCTACAGGGACTGATGCAACCCTATTCCCAATGTTGAGAAGTACTGCTTTCAAACTTCGTTTAGACGAGTCTATAAATAGCCTCCATTCTGATGCGTTATATGGCAGGCCCAAGGATTCGATTAGCCCCTCAACATTGCAGCAGTACACTAAGGAAGAGGTATTTTCGTGCACTGCAAAAATCTTGCGGAATTCTTCCTCTCGTTTCCTATACCAGGAGAATGTTGTTCCCGGAGCCAGCAAGTTGTCCTCTCGAAGTCGTGAGCCCAAGATCTCGGCAGCTAATTTGGAAAGTCCTAAATCCGTGGTAAGATCATTAAGTTTGGCCTGGTTGAGAGGCCTCGGCTCATTTGAAGCGGTATTTTGAGGTATATACGACTGGGACTGGTCATTGGCATTGGTCATTGATTCATCATCAGAATCATCGAAGTCCAGGGTTTGAGATGGGTCGGGTATTAGAATTCCAGGACCATGGGGTACAGGTCTCTCAGCAGAAGGAATGTCAGGGTATACAACAATGTGTTTATTCTTCTTGTTAACTCCTGAAAATAGAAACACAGAAACATGGATATAAAACTTGCATATGAAATAGAAGAAGCATTCAGACAGTGGCGCCTCGTGAGGGAAGGCTGCGGTCTGTAAGATATGAAATAGGTCGATGGAGTCTGTATATTTTCTTTCTTTTTCATTCATATTGTCCCTTCGGGGACAATATGAATGAAAAAGAAAGAAAATATACAATCATTGTAAATGTAACTTGTATAACAATATGTATGTGTAAATGTATTTTCTATAACAATATGTATATGTAAATGTATGATTACCATTATGGTGAATATTATGTCAAGTTTCATACGAGGATTTCAAAATATTTAAGAAAAATAAATTTATAAGCCCACCTTGGAGGTTTGTCATGCAGAAATAGCAATCTGTCACGTGATCCTTTCCTTCTCTCCAAATCATGGGAATTCCAAAAGGCAAAGATTTCGCTCTGCCTTTGCTCCATCTTCTCAAATTTTCAGTGCACGTCTTGCAGCACATATGAGGGGCGAAATTTTTGTCCTGGTCCCCTAACTTAATTCCAAAGTATGCTCTATACATTGTCTTCACAAATTTAGTGATTTGGGACTGGTTATTTGGCATGGTAACCGTCCCACATATGTAGCAGAATCTATTGGGATCATTTTTACACGCTCTATTCATTATGAAATATTTTATCTATATGCCTGAAAAGTAAAAAAAGATATTATACAAGTGAAACAAGTGATGATAGATGTTACTGTTCCAATTCCGCTTTGACAAAAATCACGAAAAATTCTATTTTACTTATGAGGCCATAGCCGGATAACCTGAGCTGATTGAGAAAAACGGATTGCAGATTCGAAATCAGCAGGAAAAACTATAAGAATCACTTACAAAACCCTTGACAGCAAAATTGATGCATACCAGTGATATGGTTAGATTATATATGGTTATTATATATGGTTATTAGTACAGCACAAGTACATGAGACATGACAAGATAATTTATATACAACATAATATGTTATATTACATTTTAATATGTTATGAATTTGGATCAGAGCGAAAGATGTTGTTTATCTTAGAAACGTTCAATTCTGCTGTGATTCGCGAATTCGACCACTCAACTACTGTAAGCCTAATGAATGTCTTGTGAGGGTGAACGCACTTAAAATAAAAAAATACATGTGGACGTATTTTACATGTAAGTAACAGAATAGGTTGTGTGCGTAATATAGACGCGCGTAAAATATGGACTGATAGGTTGATAGGTATCAGTAGACAATAGGTAGGAAACAACATAAATAATGATGTATAGAGAATGAAGTTTTTTTTCTTTTTTTATTATTATTATTATTAAAGAATTTACCATACATTCAATACGGAAGATGTCCAAATACTAAACACGTGATTCAGTGTTCAAGGTATGGAAAACGTGAAGAGAATTAAGTTACTTTATGACGTCATAGTTATTGAATTTTGTACGTATAATACAAATCATTATTAGGAAGATTTACAAGAACGAATTAGAGGCAAAGAGTGGGCATTAATGACTAAGAAGTACAACTACGGGTTCCAATCCTGTTATATGCAATGTGTATGCATAATCTAGGGACGAGGGAGATGCAAGACAATCATAATTAATTAATAACTTCTATAACAAATAAAAATGGATACGACTAAACCATAGGTATGGTAGATCGTAGGGTTTTGACACGAACAAAAATAGGAAGCCACAAGTAAAATTATTATCCAAACTCGCGTTAAGCGATTTTGGTTCTTATGTAAAAATGAATATTGATTATTCATTTCATTTTTACACACACACACACACATATATATATATATATATATATATATATATATATATATTTAATGCGTCTATTTCTGAGGGGTGCGTACCAGATAATTTCAAATTAGCAAACGTAACACCTATCTTTAAGAAAGGCGATAAAGGTGCGGCGGGAAATTATAGGCCAATCAGTTTAACGTCTGTTGTAGGTAAGCTACTGGAATCAATAATTAAGGATCGTATAGTCGAACACTTAGAAGTGCATAAACTAGTTAGAAATACGCAGCACGGTTTTAGGCGAAACAAATCTTGCTTAACTAATCTTTTAGAATTTTTCCAAAGCGTGGTTGACGTTTACGATAGACATAGGGCGGTTGATGTAGTGTATTTAGATTTTCAAAAAGCGTTTGACACCGTGCCGCACAAAAGACTCATTAAAAAAACTAAGGCTCATGGAATCAGGGGTGTAGTAATAAATTGGCTAGAAGAGTGGTTGCGAGGTAGGAAACAGAGGGTGGTCGTTGATGGAGCGGAGTCGTGTTGGGCTAATGTAGCGAGTGGCGTTCCTCAGGGTTCTGTATTGGGCCCCTTGCTTTTTCTTATATATATTAACGATTTACATGTCGGCCTATTCAGCACAGTTTCAAAGTTTGCGGATGACACGAACCTGGGTGGTAGGGCGATTAATGACGAAGATAGAGGTAAAATCCAGGAAGATCTGAATAAAATCGTTGATTGGTCAGTCACATGGCAAATGAGATTTAACGTTGATAAGTGCAAAATTTTGCATATAGGTTCGCGTAACGTAATTTTGCGTATAGTATGTCAGGGAAAGATTTAACACGTAGAGCAGGAAAAGATTTAGGAGTTATAGTCACTGGTGATTTAAAAGTAGCGAAACAAAGTACAGCAGCGGTCAATAAGGCGAACAAAGTGTTAGGTTTTATAGCTCGAAATTTTGAGTACAAATTGCACGATATTATAGTTCCTCTTTATAAATCATTAGTTAGACCCCATTTGGAGTACGCGATCCAATTTTGGAATCCGTATATGCGCAAAGATATAGACAAAATCGAAAGAGTTCAAAGACGAGCAACTAAGATGATTCCGTCGCTTAGGTCAAAGTCGTACGACGATAGGCTTAAAGAGTTAAAATTGACAACACTCGAGACTAGGAGGCTAAGGGGTGATCTAATCCAGGTTTTCAAAATTATGAATGGGTTCGATAACGTAGATAGAGATAGCTTTTTCGAAATATCTCAATATAATAGGACTAGAAATAACGGGTGTAAGTTGACAAGTAGAAGGTTCGAGACACCAGTTGCCAAAAACTTTTTTAAGCATAGAATAGTAAATAGCTGGAATAGTTTGCCGGTAGAAGTAATTAGTAGCACTTCTATAAACATGTTTAAAAATCGATTAGACAAATATGTTGATAGATTGGGTATAGTTTAAGGTAGTAAAAGTAAGACTTTGTGGTGATCGATCCCACAGCTCAACACAAGTGTTGTGGGATATAGGGAGGCAGCATCTTGGGTTAGGGGATATTCTGTCTTTACACACCCCATTTAAAGAGATTCCTCTGCCGAGCGGTGCCCCCCATAATACTGTGAGGTATCGAAAAACTCATGATCTTCACTTGCCCCACAAACACCTTGAAATGGGAGACCCAAAATGGGTGCACACACATTCTACATTACTGTACAGTCTTTACAGCCACACCTACACTTTTCCTCCTAAGTATATATATTGTAATGTATATGTAAATTTTGACTTGGTCCGCAATCGATATGGATCGTGACTTATTTTTCGTTGGCAAGGTACTAGTATTGATGGATACCGTAATGAAATTGACTGGATTCTTTGGATCTGATATATTTGCATGTTGGTTATAAATAGATATAGAGTGTAACATATTTGTCGATAGTAGTCTATTATGACTTGATCCTCTGGATCCAGAGATTATATCTTTAGTTTTAAATCGATAATTAATTAGTTTTAAATTGATAATTAATTAGTTATGCAAAAATTGGTTGTTGCCAATGTACAGGCAGTTTTTGCATAAATTTCTTATGTTCTTGTGGTTCGGAACCCACGTAAAATTGTAGGTCCCCTCCGCCACCACGGAGGACATACACAATTACGAACACAGGTGGACCAACCATGAGTGGATCCTAGGGTCTTTGTTGGTCTGTAACATTATAAATATATATATATATATATATATATATATATATATATATATATATATATACACACAGGGTGTTTATAAAGTCCTTATCTATTTCAGTGAAAACGTAGCAAAGAGGGTAAAATTCAATAACAATATAATAGAAGGCACACATTTAATGAATACTTAAGCATATGATTCTACATGAGCACCATCAGTATCTCTACAGAGTTCGAATCTGTCAGCAGCATTGCGGAACACATTTTGGAGCATGACGGGGGTTATTTTTGTAACTGCTGTTACGATACGAGCACGTAAATCTTGGAGATCTGTAACCCTCGTTTGATAGACGTTTGATTTGATAAAGCCCCCATGCAAAGAAACCCAAGGGCGTTAGGTCAGGAGTTCGAGCCGCCCAGGGTCTGTTGCCTCCACGTCCGATCCACCGATTTGGAAATTGTTCATTTAGGTACTCCCAAACAATGTTTGCGTAATGACAAGGTGCCCCATCTTGTTGAAAGACGACGGTGTATATATATATATTATATATGAAAAATTATTTCACGAAAGTGACACGTGAAAAATATTTATGATGAATAAAACCACGAGGATTCCTGAGGATGTCATTAGACGAAAGCGCTTGAGCACCCCTTTGTGTTTCTTTTCCCTTCGTGGTTTTATTCATCATATATATATAATATATATAATTTAATAAGAAAAAATATTGCTTAATTTGTAATCATTGTTTCTCGGACACCACTCTAATTTTCTCGCTACTAAAACAAATTGGTACTTTGCTAATAGTAAAAAGCTAAATAGTAATTATTGTTACACATTGTATGTACACTACAACTGATTCCCTACAGACATTTTTTAATTCCATATCGGTGAATATCTTAATATAGCCTATCATGGTATGCTTGGGATTTTGAATATGGCATACATTCATGCCCCTGATTGCTACTAACTATTAAACAAAGTTGAAAATTCAGTACAGTATTAGATAGCCTTGAGGGCAGTGTTTGTCAATCTAGTGCTCGGGGGAGTTTCGATGCTTAACAAAAACAACCACCACCAATGAAGTTATTTTTCTAGCGAAAATGACAAAATATGTAAAATAATGCATACTATAATATAAAACTCGTGTAATATTATAGTTTTACAGTTGAAATTTTCTGTTGGTCGTAATCATCATGACTGTTAGTTTCTCTCTCTCAGTAACATACCTGTGCCTGCTTTACATTTGTTAATGTTCTTATATTCAGCTGAGTAGATTGTTGAGGAGGAGATTGTAGACACCAATCGACCAGGGAATTACTCCTGGTGTGTGTACGTGGGTGGGGGACGTTAGGCAGGAGACGGGGAATGCTGGAACTCCCGTTCCCGCTCCAGTATCAGTGAAGGGTAGGGTGCATCAAAATCACCAATGACAAAGTTTCACTTTGTCCCTAAGTTAGAAATGTTCCAATGGTTAAGAAAACCTACTATGTGAATTATTTTTGGATTTGAATGCCATTTATGGGGTCCACACAAACTTCCTATATGCACACCAACCCCACAGTCATTCTGTGATTTGAGATCCAAATAGTAGAAGTTTAAAGATTTTGTTCACTACAAAAATCAGCCCAAGAACATGTAAGTGATATTTCTAAAGGTCATATATACACTTCTAAAAAGTGATAGAAACTTCTATAAAGTGATAGTACCTCTAGAAAGTGATAGAAACCTCTAGAAATGCTAGGAAGTGGTGGAAAGTTATAGAATATTCTAAAAGGAACTGCAATGTATAATCTGATATGCAAGTGTTTATGATAAATGTGATTTTTGTGTGTTTATGTTAAATGTTTATGTGCAAGTGTTTACGTTAATAAATTTGTGTTCTCTTTACACCTGTCGTGCATTATGGCCAGTTCAGGTAGCACAAATGATAAATATGCTGTTAAAACTCGTCAAACTGCTGCCATTTATGGTCTTGGTGCTGGAATCAGCGATGCAGATGCAGAGATAACAGGATCTAGGCTGCCAACATGTGAGCAAGTGTTGCGATGCTACATGTTTCATCAGCAAGAAGGTCTACCGTTTAACCGTACAAATGGAACAATGCTAAATTTGTCTTGCAAAAAGTTATTCCATTTTATCAGAAAGGCAACATTGCCATGATTACCGAGAGGAAAGCTGTTGAAAAAATTATAGCACTATCTGCAAAAAATGCAAAACTTAGGGAACTTCCAGTGGATTGGCGTTCTTCGCCTGGTGCAGTTGCGAAGCTTAAGGGGATCGAAAAGGAGTTACAAGAAACATTACAGTTTTGGCCAAGGAATGCTGAGCAACTCATAAAAGATCCTGAAGATCTGGAGTTCTTGCGGTCAATGAATCAGGCAGAGTCGCATCGTTTGGAAGCCATGACAAGAAGCTCGCATCAAAAGACCAAAGAAAGCAGGAAAAGGAAATGATGCAAGCAGAACAACAGCTTAAAGCTCATAAAGCCCAAGCATCTACAAGCAAAGTTCAGATTGAGAACAGTGAGGAAAGCAACAGTGATGTTGAGGATGAAGAGGGTGATATAGAGGATTACAAACCAAAAACACAAAATCTCGCCAAGCAACTCGTTCAGGAACAACTGCTTTTATAAGTCATGACATACTCAAACCCCATAGGATGGTTTCCCTGTCTACACGCACGAAGATCACACTGGCCCAACAGGCAGCATTTACCAAAGCCATCATTAAGGAATTAGGAGGTGACACAAAAAATGTTTCACACTCATATTCTATCGCCGACAGAGCAAGACGTAAGGTTGGTGAAGAGCTTGCATCATCGGTCAAAGAGTCCTGGGTTCCACCACAGTTCCTGTCTCTTCACTGGGATTCTAAACTGATGTCAACTCTGTCATACCAAACTAAAGCTGAAGAGAGGCTCACCGTAGCAGTTGGCAATTCCTATGACATCAAACTTCTTGTGTGCCTTCCTACAAGCCAAATACAGATCAGCCAGCTGGTCAAAGCATTGCTAATCTCACCATGGAGCTTCTCCGATCATGGAATTGTGTTGACTCAGTATGAACATGACTTTTGACACAACAGCTAGTAACACTGGTCATGTGAGTGCTGCATGTGTTAGCCTGCACCAGGACATAGGTCGAGCTTTACTGTGGTCAGCTTGCCGGCATCACGTTGGCGAGGTAATCCTTACACAAGTCTTCAATGATCTGAAAATAGAACCACCAATGTCACTAGAAGTTACATATTCTGTCAGTTCCGAAAGCATTTAGACACAGTTCAACACAACAATAATCAGGCACTTAATTTTTTGGATGGTACCTCTTATTCAGATGATGTACAAACCATAATCCATGACTATAGGGCCAGAGCGATTTCATGCGCGCAGTCTGTTGTGAAGCATCAATGTGATGACTACAAAGAATTTTCTGATCTTTGTTTGCTCTACTTGGATGGGACAAGAAGAGAGTTTTCATTTCGAGGTCCTGGTGGCTGTACACAAGGCTAGGTGGATGGCCAAGTTTCTCTACTCCATTAGATGGTGCTGCTGGAGGAGCAGACCAGCTCTCTTCCTCTGGAACCATTACCACGGAAGCACAACAACCCAAACTGCGCGAGTTTGTCAACTTTGTTTGCTTGCTGTACAGCTGGTGGTGGATCACCTGTTCAAGCGCGGTCGAGGCTCCAGGAATGACCTGTCTTTACCAAGACATCCTCAGATTGAAAAAAACTCAGCCCCAGCATATCATCTAGTGCGATAAAAGCTCTCAAGCATCACCTATGGTACCTGACTGCTGAGATGGTACCTCTTGCGCTCTTTAATGATGCAGTCCCTGAAGCTGAACACCGCTATCTGGCTGAGAGACTTATAGCAGTAAAGCCAGCACAAGATCAGGCATCTTTACCACAACATCGATTTGGTACGGGATTTGGGAAACCCAAATTCCAAACTCCATTTCCAGCACGACAAGCTTGGCGACTTAATCAACAAAGATTCATGGTACATTTTCTCTGTTCTGGAACTTGACAGTTCTTTCCTGACTCATAATATCGAAAATTGGCCAGAATTAGCTTCCTTTCAAACATCCAGAGAACACATTCGGCAGTTAACGTCGTAAATGATTGTGCTGAGCGTGGGGTGAAGCTAAGTTCTAATCCCTGTTTTGATTATTTAATACATTTTTACTGGTTCTGATACTTTTGCAAACACGGAAACCGGGATATAAAATGTTTAATTTTTTGGTCAATTTAACTCCAATACTAAATATTGCATCAATGATGTGGACCCCCTAGATGACCACATAAATCTTTGAAATTTGGCCATATGTGCTATTTCAGGCATTGGAACACAGTAATCATAGGGACAGATTGAAATAAAACTTTTTGAAAAATCATGGGAAATTTGATGCACCCTAGTGAAGGGGTAATGTCCCACGGGAAATAATAATAATAATAATAATAATATATATCGTACTAAAATGCAACTTTTCAACAAATGATTCGTGTTTATAAAGGTTTAATTTAGTTGTGGAAAAAGGAACCCAAAATGTTTGTAACGTAATTAAGTGATTAGCTACTAAAATGTTTGGTTTCGAATAACGATAAATCTTGTACTTTTTAGTTAATTAACCATTTCGTTTACGTACGAATATATTTTTTTTTAGTGTTTGAAGTTAATCGCAAAGGCAAAGTAATGTCTGTACTTCACTTTAAAATGAATACATGAATTACAATTATTTACGATTTAGGAACTAGATTAAGCGTGTAAGAGAACAGACGTATAGTGTACAAAATGGCTTGCTATAAATAAACCTATATACCTAATTTATTTTTCATACGTTGACTGGGAATTTTGTAAAAACCGCATTGCTGTCAACCTGATAGCCCTGGAATCGGGTGAGATACTCCTGGGGTAGTTTGTAAATTTTGGGGGAACTTATAATGCAAGTTCTGTGGAAAATAATATACAGGGTGTCCCGTAAGTCTGGACCCATAGGGAAAAATAATAAAATTACAAAATAGTCCAAAAATTTATTACATAATCTGTTCAAAGTGTCCGCCGTTGTGTCGCACACATAGTTGAAGACGCAATCTCCACTGCGACAGCACTTTCTGAATCACAGTCGCAGAAATTTCTTGACACGCCTCCACAATGCGTGCTTTAAGGTGGAAAATGTTCTGAAGTTTGACCTCGTACACTTTGGCTTTCAAGTGGCCCCACAAATAAAAATCATAATAAAAAATAATAAAAAAATAATAATAATAAAATAATAATAACATAATAAAAAAATATATTATAAATCCCTATGGGTCCAGACTTACGGGACACCCTGTACACGTACAGTATATCGGCTCTTGTAATTATTTAACATAATAAATGGCGGGACAAAATGTTGAAGTTATAAATTCATCTTCACCGGAAGTATTTCACGGGAGACGTACTTTATCTAAAATATTATAGGTTATTACGACATACCCTTGACCAGACAGTTTATACTGTAGATTCGCTTCATAACCAGGTTAAAGCCAGCGCCCATAATTCAGTGGGTACCATCGTCTCCTTATTAGCGAAGTAAAGACGCTGAGATCGGGGGTTCGAATATCGATGGTGTTCATAATAATAATTAATTAATAATCCGGGAGTTGGTCTGAGCGGTGTGCCAATTTCTGGTCTTCTTCACCGAGTGTATATTAATTGGCCAAGTTAAAACTTCCGTTACTAACTTGATGGATTGCAATGTACGTACCAAATCGTAATTTTTTTTTTTTTATTGAATTATAAATTTTTAACTTCTTTGAGTTCAGAATATTTTTTAAGTAAACAGAAAACTGAAATTGTGTAAAAAAAAAAATTGACTTTAAAAACTTCATTACACAAAGTTCAAATTCGTAAAGTTTTTTTTTTTTCCGAAACGACTAAAAATTAAGACGAATTGTCGATGGCGAGGTTCGTTTGTACGTTGTCGTCTTAAATTTTTACTCAGTAAAGAATATTGAATATTTAAAATAGTATTGCTTAATATTTCCCGCAGGAGAAGGCGATGTGGACATAGCGTTGGTTTACTTTGGTAAAGACACCGCCATGTGGGCCGACTACCTGCATGATAACTTCACTTTCCTTCTTCAGGACAAGTTAGGTCGCCCTCAGGTCAGGTTAGTCGAGGCTTTTGCCGTACAACTCATTTGATTAATGTGTCTTAAATTTAAAAGTTTATTCTTATTACCTTTTGTACCCGACTTATATATAAATAAATAAATAAATAACTCTCTTTAAAACCGAATGTATAAATAGTTAAAAAGAACACGATTCTTCAGTAGTGAACAATTCAAGGGTAAAATATTAGTCTGCATTTCGAAATTAAGGTAGGCCTATGCTACAGTATATACTGTAATACTGTACTATACTTACATGCATCATGCGGTAATTTGGGCTTGTGTATTATTATTAAAGTTGTTTCTACAGTAATTTTTACTTTGGTTTTCATTTTAATGCTTAAAGTATATAGTCCTACTTGTATATGTACATTAATATAGGAACGTTATCTTGTTGTTCTTTTTACAGTATACAAATTATAGAATATCATGATGATTCGCGATAAACTGAGAAGAGTTTTGGAACCTATCCGCTCTAAAGAGCCCTTTCTGTATATATATATGTATGTATATATATATATATATGTGTGTGTGTGTATATATATATATATATATATGTATATATATATGTATATATATATTATATATATATATATATATATATATATATATATATATATATATTATATATATATATATATAGCCAGGTACGCCCGGCTCATCGGGGATTGTTCTGAGCCAGGCGTCTAGTCTTCTTTTGAAGATTTCCACTGCAACTCCCTTCGTGTGTTTCTTAGGTCTTTGGGCAACTGATTAAACAGTTTTGGTCCTCTCACTACAAAACTATTTTCTTTCAGGGTTAAGGAATATTATGCATGAACACGCATGATTTTGTATAATATAAGAATTGCCCACACCAGAGCAAGAAGAGGTGGTGGGTTCGAAATTTGTTGAACGTATATATGTATATGTATATATGTATATGTATGTAATAAAATCACAAAACACGTGATCTTTTTAATAAGGAAAGAGCCACAGGGAAAAGGAAACACGAAATCCGAGCGCTTTCGTGATATATTCACATCTTCAGGGACAAGAAAGAAATTTCTATTTCTTTCTTGTCCCTGAAGATGTGAATATATCATGAAAGCGCTCGGATTTCGTGTTTCCTTTTCCCTGTGGTTCTTTGCTTATTTATAAAATACAATACTAGTTTTGGTATTTATTGAAACGAGTAATTGTTTGGGTGTTAGTTAGGCCCTTCATATCAGAACTGAGGATTTTTTACCCCTTTAGTCATAGGAGTAAAGTATGTGCGAATTAGAGACACTCGTACCCACTCATAACCGCCCACGATAGTGGATGGGCGTGAGTAAAATTGTTTTAGTTGTTGGGGGGTAAACCTGTTTCTTAGCCCAAGCTTTGATATTATTATTTGCCCTCCCATATTTAATCCTATACTGTATTGGTTATAATATTTAAGAGAATTAGGCGTATAAAGCCCTTCTTACGAAAGTGCTTTGGAATTGTAAGGTTTCAAAATATAAGGGACAACAGTTGCTATTCCTTTTACTTTGTTCATTTAGGTTTTAGATCACTGGGCAGAGACTGTATATTTTAGATTTAGTATTTACATCTGTATAGAATAATTGAAATGGATTATTTCTCGCCTTCTATCTTTTAGGATTGAAAAAATAGATATAGAGAATTTTAGTGGTTACCACGAAATTCCAGAAGTTCAAGCTAGTCGACTTAATGATGCCAAACTACAGGTAAGGTTGAATTTGGCATTAAATGAAATCTATTTTACGTCTTACCAAATTTAAGTAGTCCTAATCTGGAATTACGGCGTAATTTGAAATAGAACTTTCGTAACGCCTTTATTTCACAAATGATCAATGAAATTTCTCTCATTGGTCTATTGTTATCATTCATTTATAAATGCTTCCGTGCATTCATATAAAGAAAACTTAATATGAAGACCTATTTTATTAAATTTTTTAATTCTTCCTGCTCCCCATAGATGGTGATCCTTTCCCCAGGATTTCTCGCTTTTCTTCACTCCGAGAGCGAGTTTCAGATCGGAAAACTGCTTCGTCCGAAACGTGTTCTGACGCTTCTCCTCGGCGTGACGCAACAAACTGTGAAAAGCAATTCTGTTGCATGTAAGATACGCTGATTCGTTAAGTAGTTTCTGTATCTCTCCCATTAGCCAGTGTCCCGACCTCTATGGATAACACCATTTCCATATAAGTGAAGTGAAGTTACCGAGGTCGGGGGTCCGAATCCCGATAATACTGGTAATAATAATCCTGGAGCTAGAGCAAATAGGACACATTTTTAGTAATAATAACAGTAGTGAACTTGGACACGAGTAGGTGTTAATGAAGTATTTATTTAGTGTTTTGCGAAATGAGCGCTGTGCCGGTTTCTGACCCTCCTGACTGATTAATTATTTTCTCCTCCACTAATGTATTTGCAACAACTTTTTTTCAACTATTATCTTCTGTTAAGAGGCTGAAAACCAATATGAAAATAGTCGTACATACAACCAACCAATTTGAGGTGTTGGTTGTGAACCAGATTTTTGAAAATGGTCTTTCTGTTCCTCTAATTCTTTTCTCGTTGCAGTGTCTGCCCTTTATTCTTTCGAGGAGTGGGCGTGGCTTCAAGTTAGGGATAGAGATGAAACCTTCGTCTCCCAAGTGCAAGAAGAGAGCTTGCGTCTTCTTACGCACTGCGACGTCTTCGACCAGTGCAAAGCTTCCTCCGCCTTTAGCGTTTGTCCAAGGAAAATCACTCAAGTGAGTTTTTTGCTGCTGCTGCTGCTGTTTGGGATATGCATTACATATACGAGCTGAAAAAGTAAGCGCGCAACGTTTTCTCCAAGCGAGAGTAAATACAGTTGGAGAAAATGAGTACATGAAATTGCGAATGTACATTTCTAATTTTTTTTTTACCTTCGTTTGTCTTGTTTGCAGAGTTACTGTAAAGTGTACATTCACTTGAAATCCCCCTTGTACAACGTTTATGAGCGTCAAATCCACGTAACGGTTGGCCATTCTTCGTCTTCGAACACGCCAATACCTCATGTTCAGTACCACAACCCTTTCACGCTCTCCTTCGATATGCCAGGTATGCAGCGGAGGAATGGACTTTGTCTTATAAACCACCACCACCTCCTCCACGACCTTTACTTTACTTTTGGGCTAATTCATGGTCATCATCGTTATATTGTTTCCTGATAAATAAGTGAAGTTGTGACATTGGGTTTGGGCAGGGCCGGATTAAGCTTTGCAGGGCCCTGAGGCACTTGACTAGTGGGAGTCCCCTCATATGGTGTCCATCTCAAATTTTCAATGTTTATTTCCCCAGACTCCTACTTATAAGGGCGAAATGGGTACACTGAATAATTTAGGCTGGGTCAAAAAGGGGTCAAGGTCAAGATTTTGCTTAGTTACATATTGTGAGGTTGATCATTTTGTAATAGTAGTGTCCACACCAAAAATCAAGGCTGTGGGACCTTCGCTAACCCCCCCCCTACCGATACTCACTTTTTTCCATATGAATTTGTATGGGAAATAGGCCAAAAATTGAAAATCGTAAAAATCGACCCTAAATATTAATTTTTTTGCTTTTGGATGGCCAAAATCGAGTTCCCCGGCACGAATTGCATCAGAATAGACCATTCACCAACTTTTTTTGCGATCAGGGGGTAGGGGGTAGGGTCTTAAATCCGGTGCTGACTCATAGCACCGGATATAAGACCTAATATTACATTAGTTTTGTTTTTTCTCTCCAGATTCCTATTTAGGTACCTAGAATGTTAAGTTTGTATTAAAATATGTTATTTAATCTTAAAATATCAGTAATAAATAAAATATAGTTAAAATCTTATTAAATTAAATTATGGCTACTAGAAAAAGAAGCCACAATGCAGCCTTCGGATATCCAGCAAAATTTTCATCTGCCATGACGTCATCAAAAGCTGATGATGTAAGGCACTTCCATTTTATTGTTGGAGAGGAAGAATCTAAAGCACGGGGTAAAATAAGTAAAAATGATTGCTATAACGTAGTTGTTCAAGATATAAAAGAAATTTGGCAAAAATTTTTTCCCAACAATTGATACAAAGGGAATTTATGTTAGAGTTACTAGACTTATAGAAGATGCTGATAAGTTAACTAAATGCCCTATGATAAAAAGAAATGAAAAATATGAAAAATTAAAGAAATATGACGAGTTGTTTGACATATCTCCATGCCACTGTTATGATAAAGGCATAAGGGATAGAAAACTTTGTAGGTGTGAACATAAAATACCTATTATAGAATGGGAAGTTTTTATTGGTCAAAAAGAAAGAAAAAAAAACAGTTAGGAAAAATTGATAAAAAAACTACTTCAAGTAATTTGAGAAAGTTGGGCAAAATCCAAAAAGCACAGGAAAGGGAAAAGAAATCAAAAGAAAAATTAAGAGAAGCAAGGGAATTTGCATCATCAGAAGTGATAGAAGATGATAATGAAGATGTCGATTTTCAAGACAGAGAGGACTTAGATTATGAAGAAGACTTAGAATTAATAGAAAATTTTCAAAATAGATATACCTATGAAAATTTAGCCAAAACTTCAGAATGAGCAATTGCTTCAGATTAGAACTAAACCTCTAGAAATACTAGATTTTCCATGTCACAGCCAAAGCGTTGAACGGGGTGTGAACTTAGTAACTAAATCTAGCCAGGAAAGAACTGGTTATATTAATCTGCATAAATTTATTTTAAATACTTTAGAGTCTAGAAAAGAACTGCCTACTTTTGAGTGGAAAGGTCAATGGAAGGAATAAAAAAAACATTAGTTTTAGGTCAAAAATTTTATTGAATTTCTCTCAATTTCTAAATTTCTACCAATAATAGCTAAAAATTTATGTATTAAATTTTTTTTCATGCATTTTTGTATTTTTTAAATTTTTTTCATTAAAAAATAACTGTTTTATAAGCGAACTTTGGTAATAATAAAAAAATTTCGAAGTAAATCACAAATTATCTCAAATTTTATGAATTTTCTGAAAAAACTGAATCCGGTAGGGGGGGTAGGGGTCCTCAGAATTCAAAAATATTTTACTAGGGTGTTACTATGATTGATTGAACCACCTCACACTATGTACCTAAGAAATAAAAAATTTCGACCCGGCCTACAGTGAATATGTATATAGTATATATTATTATATATTATTTTTTCCTATCTACCAAGTATATAACATATATGATACACACATACCGTGCATGGAACAAGGAACTTTTCTGGGAAAATTAAATCCACTACAGTTTGAATAAGTAAGGGTAAATGACAAACACTATATATATATATATATATATATATACTCGAACCCCGTTATTTCGTACTTCGGGTTAATTCGTACATTTCTTCCACCCTTCGAAATATTCCAGGAATTTCGAACCTTTTGATACCAATGTACAAATCCGATAGTTGTACGAAAGACCAATAACTAAACTAAACATTAATAATGTACAATAAAATTTAGGGTGGATCGATTTTACATTTTTTTCGATTTCCATATTCTAATAGAGACAAAAACTTGCGCATGCATGAGAAAATAGCCTCTGCAAAATCTTAGCTTAATAGGTAATCATCTTCTGCCCCCGACAGAGCGATGAAAATCATATTTTAGTAGTCAAAAACGTATTTTTCTTATAATTTTTAAAATATTTCAATATGCATCAAAATTATTCCTAATAACTATAAAGTCGATGAAAAAGACCTCATATGATCGTTTTTCCAAGCGCGTTGTCCTACGTTAATATCTTTTGCCCCCGGCAACAATGTCAAATGTTGAAAAAATAGGTAATTTATATACATATTCTCAGATCGGCTCTTTGTCTTAAATAATGCATTTATATATTTCCCATAGCATTTATATCGTTGCTTAGGCATGAAATAACACACACGCAAAATTTTATGACTAGAGTAATATCTTCTGTCCCCGAGAAAAGTCTAAATGTGGATTATAATTACGTTAATGCGATGTTATAAGTACGATAAGTACTAAGTACAGCTCCTCGCTTGCTAATTTTATAAAATTAGCAACCCAGAACTCACCACGAGGAGGTGGCTGTACGTCGAGTTCCACCCTATCCAGCCCCAACCACCCTTCCTTTGGCTGCATGTCGATTTACATACGGTAATCTTTCTTAGCATCAAATCGTGGAATTTTTGTTCGGGAGTGAAGACGGGAGCGGATGAATCCGTCCCTCTCTTCTATTCCACTTACACTGGCAGAGGCTTCGGTCAGAGTTGCCAGATACTTTTGAACAAAATTAGCGAGGAACGTATCGAAAAGTCGCAAAAAGTAGCCCAACCCCAATTTCATTATTTTATTATACTATAAAATTTACTTACGGTTTTTATTTAAAATTGTAGTGAATTCAATAGCTCGTCGTCTTCTTTTTCTCCTTCATCATGGCTTGTAAAGGTCTTTTCTGACTTTTCGTAAATGCCAGAATTATATTTAAGCATAGGTGGCGAAGGTTCAAAATTAACACAACAAATGCTTTTTTTTCAAGCATCATTTTTATACGAAGTACAGAAGCTAAAAGTTCTAAACCCATCCGATTCCTAAGTTTGTTTTTTGTTGATGTAACTCTTGAAAATACTCGTTCCACAGTTGCATTGCTTATTGGCAAGCTGTATAGCTTTAATGCGAATACAGAAATGTCTTTTAAAACAGGCTCTCCTGCAGCATCTTTAATGTTAAAAGCCTGGCTCCAAAATAATGCCCCATCATTTGGAATGCCGGAAGGAAAAACATCCTTCCAATCAATGTGAAGTAGCTTCCTCCATTGACTTTCTAGAGCATTTAATTTTGATTGGTCAGCTAAATCCAAAGGAAGATCGGAAAAGGGAGGACGAGTGTGACTGAGGCATTTACTTGGTGAAATGTTTTCGATTCGTTTTAATATTGCATAATTTGTGGGGATACGTTTGAGAAGTTCCTTACAGGCACATTTCAAAAATTCGTGACATCTTTTAAAGATGACTTTTTGAGATTCTGCTGCGATTTCTTTACATTTATATTTATTTGCCAGCTGAGTTAAAAAGACATGACCAAAGTCAACTTTTTCAATCGGTAGGAAATAGATGTATATGTCATGTCAACTGCAATATTAACATTTTGTGGATAAATAATTCTTCTTAGCATGGAAAGTGTGAAATCTTCAAGTTCCTTGAGCAACTTACTGTGATCAGCGTGTTCACTTTGAAAAAGTAAATTGATTCTTTCAAAATCTGATAAAATGGGCATTACAAATGTAAAATATAGCTCATTTACTGGATCTGAATACATTTTGTGAAGCTCTCTCGCAACATATTTATCACATGTTGATGAAGCAAGCTGAAAATGGAGTTTTAAAGATTCCCATTGATTAAGAATCCTCTTAATGCAGTTGCTTCTAGCAAGCCATCGGGTTGATGAGAGTGGTATCAACTGTAGTGGATCCTTTCCGTCATTTATGGTCTTGTATATATCCATATACGATTCTTTTCTTAGTGCTGAACGATGAAACCAATTATAAGTTTCTCGAGTCATGTAGTCTAGATTTGATGGTAACTCTTCGTAGGCATGCGAACAAACCAAATGTAGTGAATGGCAGATACATTTAACCAATATCAAGTTAGGTATATCTTCTTTCATTAAAGTAAAAAGCGAACGATTTATGCCGCAAAGATTGGAAGCTCCGTCAGTCCCAATTGCAAAGCAGTTTCCTAAATTAACACCAATTTTATTGAAAAACTCTTTTATATGCTGGTACAATGCATCAGCAGTTGTTTCTACGCCATGAATAAGGCCTAAAAATTGTGAAGAGATTTTCCTTTCTTTTTCATTGTAATAACGAACACATAAGCATAAATGCTTAGCGCATGAAATGTCTGTTGATTCGTCCAATATTAAAGAAAATGAGCACCGGTTAATTTCAGTTACTTGTTCTTTTAGTAATTCAGGAGAAATTACATTTTTTATTAATGCTGTGCATTTTGTTCTATGCAAACGTAAAGTATCGTGCTTTGAACCTGATGGCACATCACTTTTAAATAATTCACTTAAATGATCTATGGACCTTAAGCGGAATGGCAAGCAACAAATACTGCAAGTTTCAGTTCTAATCTACTTATATTGTTCACTCGTTCAAACGCATGCTTTATGGTGTTTTGGGACGGGATAAGTTTGCAATTTTCCTTATGTTTTAAAGATTCACAATGCTTTCCTAAGTCTGTTTTATGTGCTCTCAATTCAGTTTTACATAACTTGCAGTAAGCCTTTGTCCCATCTGTCTTTACTTCCTCAAGCCAGTTTTGAAATGAAGGGATTTTAAGCCAACTATTTTGAAAAGTTTTGTTATACTTTTTCCACTTAGACATCATGGTCATGCATGACAAAATAAATATAAAAAACTTATAATTTGCTTGAAACTTATACAATCCGCATAAACACAGAGCAAAAAAAAAAATCGATTACTGACACATCACTCTCACACGCGACAAACGGCGACATTAAAGCCTAAACGAAATCCGAAAATACGTTATTAATGTTAATCCATTTATTCCCTTGTTATACATATTAAAACGTGTTTACGCATGGCGGCGATGACGGCGCCATGGTGGCGGGCCCGCGGAACACGTTCAGAAACGTTTTCAAACGTTATATTGCATCATGGTTAGCGTCAGTTACGTTATTAATTATTATTCTATGAATATTTACGGGAAAAATATCGCATAAATAATTCATTTAAACATTGTATCACTTAATTATGCAATATTTTTCCTGTAATCCAAATACGAATTCAAAGAAAGATTTTACTTACATAAGGTCCAAAATCGAAAGAAAATTAAGTCGGAGATCAGTTATTTTGAACTCTATGTCCTAATGCATAAGGTTTAATATTAAATTCAGGTGGTGAAAATAGAATGTTTTCTACATTATATTAGTGGTCTATTATTCATAATTTCGGGGTTTTGCATTGTCGCTTCAAAAAATTACACATTAAGAAAGAAAGGGTTCATCGTATAACAAATATTTGTACACTTACATAAAATTTCTGAAAATAGCCCAATGTCGCGAAGTTGTGGGGGGAAGTAGCACAAAATTCGCAAAATCGCAAAATCATAAATGTTGATAGCACAGGTCCTCAGAAGTAGCCCCATTTGTGAAAAGTCGCCCAATCTGGCAACCCTGGCTTCGGTTACTAATTTGATGAGTCTCTCGACCGCTTGAGTATGACAAGGGAATAGTGGGATCAGTCCATCAGGCTGGTCTCCCGTCTCAACAAACTCTTTTATTCGGGTATCAGGTATTGTTTTTGTAACGGGGGGTTCGGTCACCTCAGCCGTTTGCCAGTTGATCATTTCGTAATAGTTTTGACTCGTAGAGCAGCTCAGGCATGGCGAAGGCTCGAATTTCCCCCGCTGGTGATTGTTTTGATCGTGCTTTTAATATTCTTCTCCATCCCAATTCTCTTATGTGTTGCTCATCGGCATGTAGCATGGAGATCAAAATATTTTCTGGGTGAGCAAAGAAAGAATTACTACGGAGGACTTTGTTGGCGATTGTCTTAGATCTTTGAGGCATGGTCTGAGAGAGACGCATCATTTCGAAAAAATGTTTTGCGCCCTCAATGAAACTGGAGTTTTTCTTTATCTTAAACCAAATTGGTGCGTAAACTGTCATAATGAATCGCACAATTTCGTTGAAGGTGCTGGAGGGTTCACTGGTTGAAACATAGAGGCGCAGAAATCTATTTGCTCTTGTCAGCCACCTGGAATGCGCCATCTTATCTGGATTTCGAGCCGCGAGAGCTGAAGAGCAGCTACCGCTCGACACTGCTCTGTAGATGCCTAACAAATATTTTTGGTCAGTGCTCAACTCGGCATCATCTATGTCAATGTCGAGAGATGGAATGGCATCGAATTCTGTAATTGGAAGTTTTTCGCAGTCGTTCAGTTGTTTTCCAACTGGTCCAGTAAAGCCCATTGGCCCAGTTGTTTTGCCGTCCAAGTCTTGAATGAGGTGTCGCAGTGATAATTCATTACCGTGTAATAGGCATATGATCCACTGAACTGGTCTTTGTAGTTTCATTTCAATCATACGAATGGCTCCACCCTTTCGACTGGCGCGTCAGTGGCAGCTGCTGCTGGCAGCACTCACCAGAGATGACCTTTAAACCCTAGCCTAGAGTCATAAAATTTTGCGTGTGTGTTATTTCATGCCTAAGCAACGATATAAATGCTATGGGAAATATATAAATGCATTATTTAAGACAAAGAGCCGATCTGAGAATATGTATATAAATTACCTATTTTTTCAACATTTGACGTTGTTGCCGGGGGCAAAAGATATTAACGTAGGACAACGCGCTTGGAAAAACGATCATATGAGGTCTTTTTCATCGACTTTATAGTTATTAGGAATAATTTTGATGCATATTGAAATATTTTAAAAATTATAAGAAAAATAGTTTTTGACTACTAAAATATGATTTTCATCGCTCTGCCGGGGGCAGAAGGTGATTACCTATTAAGCTAAGATTTTGCAGAGGCTATTTTCTCATGCATGCGCAAGTTTTTGTCTCTATTAGAATATGGAAATCGAAAAAAATGTAAAATCGATCCACCCTAAAATTTTGTACATACTGTACAGTATTACAGTAATAAAACTAACGTACAATATTACTATTAATATTATGAAGAAATAGTTTAAAAACTTTGCAATTAAGTTATACAGTACAGTTTAGTTACTGGACAGTAGATTTAAGAAATACACCACACACTCGTATAAAATGTTAAAATACCCAACAAATTTTGTACACACAGTACTTCGATACTTCGTACAAAAGTTCGAAATATACAATATATATATATAAGGATCTCAGAAACGTTACAGGGGTCAAAGTTCTAGTCTTCAAGAGAAGACCAGATGAGCCGGGTGTACCTGGCTATGTACGGTGGAGAGCGCAAGAGAGCAACTCGCTTCTCCACCAAGCCAGGACTAGAGGCGGGGCCACCGGCTTGACCTTCGTGTGAAGAAAGACCGACGCACGGAACCCTAACAAGGTATATTATATATATTATATATATATTATATTATATATATACAGGGTGTCCCATAAGTCTGGAACCATAGGGTAAAATAAGTAATTCATGTTTTTCCGTTTATGCAAGTGCTCATGATGTCTTTGAGTAAGGAAGAACGCATCCAGGTAATTCTGCTCGTAGGAAATCGGAGTCAGAGGGAGGTCGCTGAGGAATTTAACGGATTGCATCCGGACCGCGCGCCGATAACACACAGCTGTGTCGGCAAACTTGTAGCAAAGTTCAGGGAAACGGGATCCATAGGAGATAAACCACGCAGTGGACCTCCGAGGACATACACCGACGATGACACAGGCGTTACCATCCTCGCTCATTTCACAAACAGTCCCCAAAAGTCTCTTCGGCGTTTTTATTGCTGTTTTTATCATTTTGTCCAATGGTTCCAGACTTACGGGATACCCTGTATATATATATATATATATATATATATATATATATAATATATATATATATATATATATATATACTATATATATATATAATCATGCGGGTTGCTTCTACAGAGCTTCAATTTAATATTTAGGAGAAATCCAATGACAAGGAGAAATGTAAATGCCATGAAAAGTCTTCTTTAATGCGCAACGTTTCGAGCAATACGCTCATCTTCAGGCTGTTTAATAACAATGTGAAATTAAAATCAATATTGAATGAAAAACAAAACAGAAAATTTCTATAACCTATTCGTAAAGACAAATTTTAAAAGACTGAGAAAAGAGGGTTAAATTCTAAGTTATACAGATTTACATATAAAAATTAAGAAGCTATTTTTAAATACATATAGTAAATGTGAAATTAATACACTGGAAAAATTAACAATAGTACACTGGAATAATGAACTAACTACCTTACACTGCAGTTTCCGAGGCTAACTAATTTGAGCAGAGGCAAAAACAAGAGATGGCGAGGGCGATTGGGGAAGGGGGATTATAAGGAATTGGGGAAGGAGGAGGGATCATAGCAAATTGAGGGGACGGCAGATGAGTCAACATTCAGACTAGGGGACAATGCTTTAATGAAAAGCGATTCTAAAATTCTTAGTGAGTTGGGACAAGTATTACAACCAAGAATTTTAAAATTGTCTAAAGTGACATCAATTTTACATTTATGCTGTGTTCGCGAATACTCGAGGCTTCTTTAGTTTTTAAAATTTTACCTGTTCGGCCACTTATTCCCATATGCGAATAAAATCTAGCCCTGAGAGAGCGAACAGTGCTGCCAATGTAATTCCCAAGGAGACACCTAGGGCAGGTAAATAAATATACAACACCGCTACGCAACGAGTCAGGGGTTCGATCCTTCGCTGAGAAAAAGCTACCTAAAGACGTTTTATTAATAAATATGATGCGGAAATCAGTATGATAAAAAAATTTCCTTAACAATTTTGTAAATTTAAGCTTAAATTCCTTATTCAAAGGACCCATTTCAGGTACCAAGAAATATTTTATATCCTTCGGCACTGTAATACATGGAAGTTGAGGGCTATAAACATTATTTAAGAAGGATCTAATTAGTTTGTCTACATATTGAACAGGAAAACTATTATTAGTAAAGTATGATCTTAGATTATTAAATTCATCATTAAGTAAGGTAAAATAGAGGTCAAATTATATCCTCTGAACAGGAGAGTTTTAATACAAGACATCTTATAGTTGAAATCAGTAAAACTAAAAAAATTCATGCCCAAACCAGTGAAAGTGGGTTTCCTGTAAACTGATGTAGTAATAGAATCACCGTTTTTCGAAATTAAAAGATCTAAGAAGGGGAGGGAGCCATTTTGCTCAGTTTCCATTGTATACGTTATATTGGGGTGCAAAGAATTTAGGAAGTTAAAGAATTGTTGCGCTTGTACCGCATTATCAAAGACTGCTATCGAATCATCAACGAAGCGTCGATAGAAAATTGGCTTGAGATGAGTGGGAGATTGTCTAAAAATTACACTTTCTAAATGAGTCATAAAAAAATCAGCTGCTAACGGTCCGACAGGTGATCCCATCCCTACCCATCAATTTGTTGGTAAACCTTATTGTTGAAAGTGAAATAGCATTGTTTGAAGACCAATTCTAAAAGTTCCTTAAAATGAGACAATGAAAAACCATGAAAATTATCAACTGAGCTAAAAACCCTATCTAAAATAATGGCAATAGTTTCAGATACAGGTACATTTGTGAAAAGCGACTTTACATCAAAACTGACAAAAAACTTTTTTGAATCGAAGTTTTTACCAAGGAGGTCTTTTTGGAATTCAAACGAGTTATTTATAGTGTAAGCATTTTTCGCAAAGGGGGACAGGAGACGAACAACAAATTTTGCCAATTGAAAGGTGGGTAAGTTATACGAAGCTAAAATAGGACGGAGAGGTGTTCCAGCTTTATGGATTTTAGGCAGACAGTATAATTGAGCAAGATTAGCACCAGATGCGAACAACTGAGAGTAAGTATCATTTTTTATTATCTTTAAGGACTTTAGTCGTGACAGAAATCTATTAACCTGGTCTTCTAACCTTACAATGACTTTATTTACAGGTTCTAGAATTTGTTTGAATTTAGTAAGATCACTTAGGATTTCATTAGTTTTGTTCGTACATAAACAAAACTAATGAAATCCTAAGTGATCTTACTAAATTCAAACAAATTCTAGAACCTGTAATAAAGTCATTGTAAGGTTAGAAGACCAGGTTAATAGATTTCTGTCACGACTAAAGTCCTTAAAGATAATAAAAAATGATACTTACTCTCAGTTGTTCGCATCTGGTGCTAATCTTGCTCAATTATACTGTCTGCCTAAAATCCATAAAGCTGGAACACCTCTCCGTCCTATTTTAGCTTCGTATAACTTACCCACCTTTCAATTGGCAAAATTTGTTGTTCGTCTCCTGTCCCCCTTTGCGAAAAATGCTTACACTATAAATAACTCGTTTGAATTCCAAAAAGACCTCCTTGGTAAAAACTTCGATTCAAAAAAGTTTTTTGTCAGTTTTGATGTAAAGTCGCTTTTCACAAATGTACCTGTATCTGAAACTATTGCCATTATTTTAGATAGGGTTTTTAGCTCAGTTGATAATTTTCATGGTTTTTCATTGTCTCATTTTAAGGAACTTTTAGAATTGGTCTTCAAACAATGCTATTTCACTTTCAACAATAAGGTTTACCAACAAATTGATGGTAGGGATGGGATCACCTGTCGGACCGTTAGCAGCTGATTTTTTATGACTCATTTAGAAAGTGTAATTTTTAGACAATCTCCCACTCATCTCAAGCCAATTTTCTATCGACGCTTCGTTGATGATTCGATAGCAGTCTTTGATAATGCGGTACAAGCGCAACAATTCTTTAACTTCCTAAATTCTTTGCACCCCAATATAACGTATACAATGGAAACTGAGCAAAATGGCTCCCTCCCCTTCTTAGATCTTTTAATTTCGAAAAACGGTGATTCTATTACTACATCAGTTTACAGGAAACCCACTTTCACTGGTTTGGGCATGAATTTTTTTAGTTTTACTGATTTCAACTATAAGATGTCTTGTATTAAAACTCTCCTGTTCAGAGGATATAATTTGACCTCTAATTTTACCTTACTTAATGATGAATTTAATAATCTAAGATCATACTTTACTAATAATAGTTTTCCTGTTCAATATGTAGACAAACTAATTAGATCCTTCTTAAATAATGTTTATAGCCCTCAACTTCCATGTATTACAGTGCCGAAGGATATAAAATATTTCTTGGTACCTGAAATGGGTCCTTTGAATAAGGAATTTAAGCTTAAATTTACAAAATTGTTAAGGAAATTTTTTTATCATACTGATTTCCGCATCATATTTATTAATAAAACGTCTTTAGGTAGCTTTTTCTCAGCGAAGGATCGAACCCCTGACTCGTTGCGTAGCGGTGTTGTATATTTATTTACCTGCCCTAGGTGTCTCCTTGGGAATTACATTGGCAGCACTGTTCGCTCTCTCAGGGCTAGATTTTATTCGCATATGGGAATAAGTGGCCGAACAGGTAAAATTTTAAAAACTAAAGAAGCCTCGAGTATTCGCGAACACAGCATAAATGTAAAATGATGTCACTTTAGACAATTTTAAAATTCTTGGTTGTAATACTTGTCCCAACTCACTAAGAATTTTGAATCGCTTTTCATTAAAGCATTGTCCCCTAGTCTAATGTTGACTCATCTGCCGTCCCCCTCAATTTGCTATGATCCCTCCTCCTTCCCCAATTCCTTATAATCCCCCTTCCCCAATCGCCCTCGCCATCTCTTGTTTTTCTTCTGCTCAAATTAGTTAGCCTCGGAAACTGCAGTGTAAGGTAGTTAGTTTCATTATTCCAGTGTACTATTGTTAATTTTTCCAGTGTATTAATTTCACATTTACTATATGTATTTAAAAATAGCTTCTTAATTTTTATATGTAAATCTGTATAACTTAGAATTTAACCCTCTTTTCTCAGTCTTTTAAAATTTGTCTTTACGAATAGGTTATAGAAATTTTCTGTTTTTTTTTCATTCAATATTGATTTTAATTTCACATTGTTATTAAACAGCCTGAAGATGAGCGTATTGCTCGAAACGTTGCGCATTAAAGAAGACTTTTCATGGCATTTACATTTCTCCTTGTCATTGGATTTCTCCTAAATATTATATATATATATATATATACAAACTCAGAATCGTTCCATGAGAAACTTATGTTAAACACAGACCGTGCGTGGAACAAGGAACTCTTCTGGGAAATTACATCCACTATAGTTCGAGTAAGTAGTGATAAATGACAAATACTATAGTTTTTTCTTTTTCATGATGGAAAGCCCAACGTGGGCACCGGGTTACTCGCAAAGAGGCCCCAAAATATAGCTTCCCTCACCAGCTATTTGCAAAGCAGATAGGATCCAGCTTTGGGACAGGATCTAGGGTTTACAGCTTACACCTAGCCTACTACATTCAGAACCTCAATATACGCAAGAAACTCGTTGCATTCACGTCGGATTGAATACATCAAAGAAAAAGGGGTAACTATTGTATTTTTAGCCAAAAAACAAAACTTAAACCTCAACCGGAACATTGAGCGTCCACTTTTCAAGGCACATAACACGTCCGTTTAATATACACAAACTCAGAATGGTTCCCTGAGAAAATTATATGCACGGTCTGTGTTTAACATATATATTTATATTATATATATATATATATATATATAATATATATATATATATATTTTATATATATATATATATATATATATATATTTTTTTTTTTTAAGTTCGGGAAGAACCGATTCGCCTCTATTTAAAAGGGCATATCTCGGCGGGAAAACAAAGAAAAAGTGAGAGGAAAGACAGGAAAAAGAAAGGGTGGAGGGGACAGTCGAACTGGAAAAAGATCAAGGATTGCAGGGTCGAGCCCCATCATCCTTGGGTGCTAGGGCCGGGAGGGCGCACGTGAAACCTCCAGGAACAAGCACGTACAAACGAGCACAAAGAGCACTCAAGAGCACGAGCTTAGAAACCCCTTGCGGGGATATATATATATCAGGTCATCCCATGAGTAATGTCGTTTTTTAGATCAGAATTTGAAGAGAAAAAAAAACCAACAAACTTTTTAATCTAGTATATATTTTCCATCGGAATCAATGACACTCTGCCAACGTCCTACAAGCTTTTCAATACCATGTTTATAAAATTCATGCGGTTTTGAGGCAAAAAACATACAAAGACTGGTGTGCAGGTCATCTATAGAAGTATACTGTTTTTCGTCAAGATAGTTTTGCAGACTCCTGAAGAGATGATAATCTGAAGGCGCAAGGTCTGGAGGATGTGGAAGTTTTTCCCACCCAAGCTCCTCAATTTTTGTAGAAGCGATCCGAGCGGTATGAGGACGTGTGTTGTCGTGGTGGAACACTATTCCTTTCCGATTAACCAAAGGTGGTCTCTTTTCTTTTAGTGCAGTGTTCAATCGATCCAGTTGTTGACAGTAGACTTGAGCGGTGATTGTTTGGTTGTGTGGTAAGGTTTCAAAGTGTATTACACCACTTTTATCCCACCAAACACTAAGCAACACCTTCCGAGGGTGAAGATTTGGTTTTGGCTGTGGTGTCGCTGGTTCTCCGGCACAAACCCACTGTCGACGGCGCTTAACATTCTGGTACAGTATCTACTTTTCATCACCAGTCACTAAACGGTGCAAAAACGGATCTTGGCGTTCACGGGAATGAAGAGCTGTGCTAATGTTTACCCGCACCCTCAGATTGTCGACCGACAATTCATGTGGCACCCATTTTCCTAACTTAGGCACTTTCCCGAGTTGTTGCAAATGTCGATGGATGGTGGATAGGGATGAATTGAGTTTCTGGGCCAATTCTTCGACAGTTGTTGAACAGTCTTCTTCAAGTGCGGCTAACAGCAGGTCATCATGAAACTCAGCAGGGCGTCCAGAGCGTGCTGCATCTGTCAAACAGCAGTCACCATTCCTAAACTTTTGAAACCATATTTGACATTTCCTCACACGCAGAATATCGTTGCCATAAACGTCCTGAATGTTTTGCATTGCTTCAGTAGCACTATTCCCTTTTTTGAACTCTTAAAGCATTATATGCCTGATATGCTCTTCTGATACCGCCATGTTTATGAGGGGTTCACATAAAGCAAAACAAGTTTTCAGTGGTCAAGGTCTGTAAAGTATGTAGCGAAACACGATAGTTCTCCTCTTAGATATAACCTTCGGAAAATTTAAGCTTAAACCGAGTAGGACTAGTTTAAACTTAATCTATCGTAAAAAACGACATTACTTATGGGATGACCTGATATATATATTAGGGTGTGTCAATTTTAGTGAAGTCAACAATTCAAATGCTCAAATGATGTCATATTATCTAGCAAACTTAGAAATATCTTGTGTTGTTTAAAAAAGCCATTTACCTACTTATATTTTACCATAAAGGTTTGAAATATAACCTAAATATGACTGTAGCATCGTATATCAATGTGCCATTGATATGTGTGGTCAACTTTGGTTATATTTGGTGTGCAGTATGGTTTCTAAGTTTCACATAGTCACAAATGCTGGAGTTTTGATTGTGAATGCATGTGTTTTCCCTCCTTTTTGACAATTTTGATTACTTCGTAATGTAAATATTGTGTAATTCAGATTATTCGAAATATTATGTGTGACCCAAACTTTCTGTATATTTTGATATGATAGATATATGAAATTGTCATTACTTTGAATAATTACAGTAAGTCTTGTACCTATAACAACACAACCTTTTATCTGAGCTTATAGGAAGATATTAAGAACTTAAATTAACTTAATTTTATTTAATCATCATCAGTAGGCCTATCCAAATTTCAATGACATTTCTTTTGTTCACAGGTCCACAGGATGAGTCAGAAAGAAATCAGAACCCGAAGCAAATCAAGTTGTCACCTAAGTCATTTGGTGGGGACTGGAGGGAACTTCCCCCTGCTGAGCTGCCCACAACCAGAAATCTGCTGAGGTATGGTTTGTTGAGGAGAGAGATGAGTGAGGAAGACAGGAGGACTTACCCAGTTAATGACCTGATTAATAATGCCATTGTTCCATGGCTACTGGCTCACTGGAGAAAGGCCAACGCTCTATTCACAGGACCTGTAATCAACACTAAGGTCAGGATCAGGGCTAAAGTGAAGGCACTGTGGGATGAGGCAGTGAAGGTATCCATTGGCAATGCGAAGCTAGAGGTCAAAGATAGGTTCATGATGAAACTGGACAAATTGGTGGATATCCCGACCTGTTACTGTGTGATCAGGAGCTGCAGTAAGCTTGGGTGCAACCCTCTCTGCAACAGTGAGGTTCACATTGACTGCAGGAGCGAGCAGAAGATACCAGTGCAGGAGCTTGCCTTCATTAAAGGTCAGAGAGAAAAGGTGGGCAGTGTGGGGGCACACCGGATGGGTCTAGCTGATCACCCTGAGACCAGGAGATAGGAAGCAGTGCTACAGAGACAGGAGCAGAGAAGGAAGGCAGAGGAGTCAGCCAAGAATGAAGAGTAGTTGAGGGAGGAGTCAATGCTGGAGATGGAGTTGGAGGAGACTGGAGATATAATGGAGGAGGCAGGGAGGAGAGAGGAGGACGAAGACTTCATACCAGAGGCTGCGAGAACTTCTTCCTTGCCTGTGGGTAAGAAGAAGAAATACAACACTGAAGATATCACCAATATAGCTCTGGCTAGCTTGAGACATCACACTGGGCTGAGAGAGACTGCAGAGATTGCCACTGCTGCCTGGATTGATGCTGGTCTTATCACAGAGTTTGACACTGCACTGGTGATTGACCACAACAAGGTGAGGAGGGCTCAGGAGAGACTGACTAAGGAGCTGGTCAAAAAGTTTGATGAAGAAATTAGGAAAAATGGCATCACCTGTATCATCTTCGATGGGAAAAGAGATGACACCAAAGTGATGATGGAAGCTGAGGGCAGTGACAGGCAGTTCCTTGGCCTCATTAAGGAAGAACACTACACAGTGTGCAATGAACCAGGTGGGAAATATTTGTGGCATTTTGTACCAGAGGAAGCTGCAGAGGAGAGAAGTCATGCTGAGGTCATTGCTGATCATCTGGTGAACTGGCTAAGAGAGAGGAGCAGACCAGACCCTTTTGGCCATAGGGGGTGACAGTCTTCTTTCTCTTCGCCCGTTCCCGCCTCTATGCGGGGTCGGCGTTTCTGACCAGCCTCCTCCACACAGCCCGGTCCTGGGCTTCTTCCTCCGACAAGCCCTTCTCCCTCAAATCGTCCCTCACCTTCTCCATCCACTTTCGCTTCGGTCTGCCTCTCTTTCTCCTGCCATACACCTCCATATTCATCGTTCTCTTACCCACATAATCTTCGTCCCCTCTCATCACATGTCCATACCATTTCAGTCTACTTTCTTGTATCTTCCTCGAGATTTCTCCAACCTTTGTTGTGCCCCTTATCCTTTCATTCCTTACTCTATCCAACCTTGTCACTCCGCACATCCATCTCAGCATTCTCATCTCCGCTACATCTAGTCTTTTCTCATGATCTTTCTTTATAGCCCAAGACTCAGCCCCATACATCATAGCCGGTCTTACCACAGTCTCATACACTTTTCCCTTAACCCTTGCGCCTATTCTTCGGTCACACAACACCCCTGAAACTTTCTTGCTGCACAGAACAATATCGTCTGCAAAGAGCATACACCAAGGGGATTGATCTTTTATCCCCTGGGCCAACACATCCATAATCAAAACAAAAAGGTACGGGCTCAAAGAAGATCCCTGATGTAGACCAACCCTCACGGGGAACCATTCCGTTACACCTACACTACTCCTAACCTGGGTCCTTGCTCCTTCATACATACTTTGCACCAACCTAACGTACTTCTCCGGCACACCTTTCTCTCTCATACACCTCCAAACCTCCTGGCGTGGCACTCTATCATATGCTTTCTCTAGGTCGATGAAAACCATGTGCAGTCCCTTTTGTCGCTCCCGGTGTTTCTCCATCAACTGCCTCAGTGCAAAAATCGCATCAGTTGTTCCCCTACCTGGCATAAAACCCAACTGCTCTTCCCCACGGTTGTCTCTTCTCTTAACCTTTTCTCTATAATCCTTTCCCAAACCTTCATCGTGTGTGACATAAGCTTTATTCCCCTATAATTTCCACAATCCTGGATGTCCCCCTTCTCTTTGTAGATAAGTACGAGTGTACTATCCCCCCACTCCTCCGGCATTTCCTCTTGTTCATATATCTTCTGCATCAGATCCCACAATAGATCTATGCCCTCATCTCCCAAACAATTCCACGCCTCCACTGGTATCCCATCCGGTCCCAATGCCTTCCCCTTCTTCATTCCTTTCAACGCCACCTTCACCTCCTCCCTACTCACTCCTGAAGTTAACCCTTGATTTGGGACACCATCTTCAAAAATAACCCTTGGGTTTTCCTCATTTAACAGATGTTCAAAATAACTCTTCCATCTATCCATGATTTTATCCTGATCCTTTAAGACCACTCCCTGCCCATCCTTTACCTGTTTAATTTGAGTAAAATCTTTACTCGCCTTATCCCTAGCCTTCGCTATTCTAAGGATCTTTCTCTCTCCCGCCGGTGTCTCCAACTCTTTATATACTTCATCCATCGCCTGCGCCTTGGCTCTTGCCACTCCCTTCTTCGCCTCCTTTTCGCCTGCCTATAGCTTTCTCTATCCTCTTGTCTACCAGATGTGTCCCACTTCTTTTTAGCATCTTTCTTCCTTTTAATCACCTCCTGAACCTCTTCATTCCACCACCACGTCTCTTTATCTTCAGGGGGTCTTCTACCTGATGTTTTGCCCAGTACTTCCTCACCAACTCTCAGTATCACCCGGCTGTTCTCCTCCCACCATTCTTGTACACTCTCCAACGACCTTACTTCTTCCAAAACCTTCTCCTCAAATTTCCTTTTCTGGTCTTCTTTCTTCAGTCCCCACCACTTTATCCTAGGTGTCACCTGTTCTTGCCTTCTTTTCCTACCACTCTTAAACGACCAATCCATCACCAGGATTCTATGTTGCGCCGCCACGCTTTCCCCGTTTATGACTTTGCAGTTCTTAACTTCTTCCAAATGGGATCTCCTGCACATTAGAAAGTCTATCTGGCTTTCTCTTCCTCCGCTCCTATAGGTCACAATGTGAATAATGTGAATACTGGCTGGGAGGGAGGAGTAATGCATTATGTGGAGGCCAAGCTTAACAGGAAGTTGGTGTGGATTGTCTGTGACTTGCACACTGGGGAGCTGTCTCAGACACCTGGTGACTGCACTGGACGGCCAGACATTGAGCAACAACAAGTGGTCTGGGCCCCTAGGGAAGATGTTAGACACTGCCACTGAGCTGGAGATCAACCCAAACTTCACGAGGATCACTGCTGGTCCTCCTCTACCCCATCTCAGTCAGGAGGTAGGTCAAGGACCTCAGCACAGACCAATCATATGGCTACAGAATCATCACTGCCATCAGATCGGGAGAGGTACCTCAGAGTTTAGCTTTCCTGGAGATTGGGCCAGTCGGTTACTGTAGGTGGGTCACCACGGCTCTAAGGTTCTGCAGATTATGGATTTCCAAACATGGGCTGAAGGGTAGGAACCTGAAGAATCTGAGGATAATTGTGGAATTCATAGTGGGAGTCTACATGCCAAACTGGTTGAACATCAAGTTAAATCACAGCTGGGTGGAGGGTCCCAGGCATGTACTGTACCAGCTGGAGCTAGTCAGAAGAAGGTGATAGGAATAGTGATGCCTACAGTGAAGAGATCAGCCTGGTATGCACACTTTGAGGCTGTGCTCCAGGCCATGTTCTGCAGTGACGTGGAGAGGAGGGAGGCAGTGAAGAGGATACTGGAAATCAGAGGTGAAGTTGATGAGGACACACAGGTAGGAGACTGCAGTGTCAGACCCAGGAAGACTCCTGACATCAACCCAGATGCACCAAACTCTCGGAGCTTATTAACTGGAACTCTGGCGTGACTGAGCCGCCTCTGATCTGCTCCCTCACCACTGCTGCAATCAAGGAGTTTCTGGATAGACCAATGGAAGTTCCTGCATGGCCCTCACACACACAGTCAGTAGAGAGGTGTGTAAGCATGACAACTGAAGCAGCACAACATGTTTACTCACAAGAGAGGAGGGAGGCGTACATCAGTGGCCAGGTGTCCAGTAGGGAGCTCATGTCCATGAACAAGAGCAAGGCAGACATGGCATCCTTGGCAAAGTTCAAGAAACCTATCTATATTTCTAAGTTTTAATAATGGAATACAATCAAAATGTCTTTAATTGTATGTAATGTATATAAAATGTAGTTATATACAATAAAAAAAATACTTGCGAAAATTGCTGATTTTTCGTAAACTTCAACTTCAAATATAAGTAGCTAGGAGTGGTCAAATCTGGATTTTAAAGCCATATTTCGATTTAGCACATGAAAATGCATCATTTGGTCACTAGTAGTCTTTGAAAATCTAAAGGTTTCACTTTGCTCCCTAAAATTCACACACACACACACACACACACACATATATATTATATATATATAATGCGCCTCGGTGGTGTAGTGGTTAGCGTCGCTGACTACGAATCCATCGGCCCAGGGTTCGAGACTCGACGGCAGCCGGCGCGCAGCAAAACCCAGCTGTTCGTCCTTCCACACAAAGAAAGTAGTTGGTAGATAAATGGGTACCCTAGGTGGCCTAGTGGTTAAGACGCTGGGCTGCGGTTCGGATTCCACGTTAAACTGTAGGTCTAAGGTGGAGCGAAAAGCTTGACCTTCGTCAGAATGAACAATTCGGGCGGAAACTAACCAAAGGTGTATATATATATATAATCCTGGAAAAGGATTTTTCGCCACTGCAGTTCGAGACCATCAAAGAAAGATATATCCTTAAAAGGACTTCCACATTTGAAAATGTATCAAGTTTTTCCCAATAATGATTTGGTACAGTGAAGCCTCGTCCGTGTCTTCTGGGTGTTCTTCCGTCAATATCAATTTCCTGAATTGTTTTAGTTCCTCTCCCAAGCTCTCGTAGAGATCATTCGAGTAGATACTGTCCTGGTTAATTTTGTCGCCGATAGTTGAATTTCTTTAGCCGACATTTTTACCAGTCCTCAGAGAAATCCAAATCTTTGACAGATGTCGGAATATGCACGTGACCGTTTTTCAAGAGCTGATTTTAAAACATCGATGATGGAAATTAGCAGAATTCTTCTGATTAACTATCGCTTGCATTCCATTGTATCTTGCACTCATGTTTGATGGGTTGTCGTAAGATTGACCGCGATAATTATCGATATCAAATCCAACACAAATCGAGGATTTGAAGAAGGGCTGTCGCTTGTTCACGTCCAGTATGCCTCATATTGTCCAAAAGAGTTATAAAGCGTTTAACAGGGGATTCACTTTTAACATAATGAAGCAAACGTGGAAGCTGATCCACATGACTGATGGCGGGTGTCGAGTCCACAGTCGCGAAGGCGCTAACGCTATTAAAGAGTTTACGGTGTAACAGTACACCTTTCTAGAAGATGGGGAGAAACATTGCCAGGATCTATTCACCCTCTCACCAGTAATAATTTTTATTGAGTAATAATTTGTGTTATTAGGCTTATATTAACAAAGGATTTCTGTAATTTGGTTTTCCTTAAAATTAAATTTGGATCCTATTCATTTTATACAAAATCTTTTGAGAAGAATTTGTTACAACTTTCTCAAAAGGTGGGGAATGTTTTCCACATGTAAACATATTTGAACCTGATGCAGCAACAAAAAATTTTATTTTCTAAAATGAAAAGACAAAGATCAAAATAACATCATGGAAAATACCAGGAATCTTGATTTAATTTTATTATAAGAATTGCCAGAGCTAGGTCATCATTTTGTACTTCGTCTGTTATTCATCACCAAACCAGTGCTTCAGATTCTCATTGCATCATGGATACCACAGTCAGATCATGGCAGAGAAAACATTGAGGTTGCCCTTGAGCATAAACATTAGGCAGGGTCGAAATTTTTTTATTTCTTAGGTACATATTGTGAGGTGGTTCAATCAATCATAGTAACACCCTGGTAAAATATTTTTGAATTCTGATGACCCCTACCCCCCCTACCGGTTTTAGTTTTTTCCGAAAATTAATAAAATTCGAGATATGTGATTTACTTCGAAATTTTTTTATTATTACCAAAGTTCGCTTACAAAAGTTATATTTATTTTTTAATGAAAAAAATTTAAAAAATACAAAAATGCATGAAAAAAAAATTTAATGCATAAATTTTTAGCTATTATTGGTAGAAATTTAGAAATTAAGAGAAATTCAATAAAATTTTTGACCTAAAACTAATGTTTTTTTTATTCCTTCCACTCAAAAGTGGGCAGTTCTTTTCTAGACTAAAGCAGTGGTGCACAAACTTTTTTGATGTGAGGGCCAAACCAACCATCTGTTTTATATGTAGGGGCCAGATATATAGATATTCTATTTTTTATAATAACCAGGGGTAATATTTCAGATTTTTCTTTGGGTAGCTAACTTTTTCATTGAATTGAAAAGACCCGTGGGGGCCACATTTGGCCCGCGGGCCAGGGTTTGTGCATCACTGCTCTAAAGTATTTAAAATAAATTTATGCCGATTAATATAACCAATTCTTTCCTGGCTAGATTTAGTTACTAAGTTCACACCCCGTTCAACGCTTTGGCTGTGACATGGAAAATCTAGTATTTCTAGAGGTTTAGTTCTAATCTGAAGCAATTGCTCATTCTGAAGTTTTGGCTAAATTTTCATAGGTATATCTATTTTGAAAATTTTCTATTAATTCTAAGTCTTCTTCATAATCTAAGTCCTCTCTGTCTTGAAAATCGACATCTTCATTATCATCTTCTATCACTTCTGATGATGCAAATTCCCTTGCTTCCCTTGCTTCTCTTAATTTTTCTTTTGATTTCTTTTCCCTTTCCTGTGCTTTTTGGATTTTGCCCAACTTTCTCAAATTACTTGAAGTAGTTTTTTTATCAATTTTTCCTAACTGTTCTTTTTTCTTTCTTTTTGACCAATAAAAACTTCCCATTCTATAATAGGTATTTTATGTTCACACCTACAAAGTTTTCTATCCCTTATGCCTTTATCATAACAGTGGCATGGAGATATGTCAAACAACTCGTCATATTTCTTTAATTTTTCATATTTTTCATTTCTTTTTATCATAGGGCATTTAGTTAACTTATCAGCATCTTCTATAAGTCTAGTAACTCTAACATAAATTCCCTTTGTATCAATTGTTGGGAAAGAAAATTTTTGCCAAATTTCTTTTATATCTTGAAGAACTACGTTATAGCAATAATTTTTACTTATTTTACCCCGTGCTTTAGATTCTTCCTCTCTAACAATAAAATGGAAGTGCCTTACAACATCAGCTTTTGATGGCGTCATGGCAGATGAAAATTTTGCTGGATATCTGAAGGCTGCATTGTGGCTTCTTTTTCTAGTAGCCATAATTTAATTTAATAAGATTTTAACTATATTTTATTTATTACTGATATTTTAAAATTAAATAACATATTTTAATACAAACTTTTAACATTCTAGGTACCTAAATAGGAATCTGGAGAGAAAAAACAAAAATAATGTAATATTAGGTCTTATATCCGGTGCTATGAGTCAGCACCGGATTTAAGACCCTACCCCCTACCCCCCGATCGCCAAAAAAGTTGGTGAATGGTCTATTCTGATGTAATTTGTGCCGGGGAACTCGATTTTGGCCATCCAAAAGCAAAAAAAATAATATTTAGGGTCGATTTTTTCGATTTTTGGCCATTTCCCATACAAATTCATATGGAAAAAAGTGAGTATCGGTAGGGGGGTTAGCGAAGGTCCCACAGCCTTGATTTTTGGTGTGGATACTACTATTACAAAATGATCAACCTCACAATATGTACCTAAGCAAAATCTTGACCTTGACCCCTTTTCGACCCGGCCTAATAAACATGCTACTCAAGCATTGCTTGATATGCATATATTACTAGAGAAGCAAGATGACAGAGGAAATCTAGCCTTCGTTTTGAATCCAACATTCCAGCAAAACTTTAAAATAGCAACTAGGGGAAGCCCAATGACAATGTCTGGTTCTTTGAATCCTGATCCACATCAGAGAGACATAATTCTTGGATAAATATGCCATGGATCGATGGGAAAGCGTTCTTCAGTTCTTAGTAAAACCGGAAAGTGAGGGACTAAAGATATCATCTAGGATACTCTCCGTACACTATTATACGCACGACTCATTGAAAGCGGTGAAGGTGAGAAGATGCGGATAACGAGCGGAGGTTTTCAGTTCCTTTTGATGGACACAGCGTCTCAGGTCTGGTTTTTCATCCTCAAATACTTAGAAACGGTCACAGAAAGAAGTCTGAGCCTCGAGTCTTTCCTTGCATTCCTTTTCAAACTTGTTTTCCACAATTGGGAAAGACTACCGTATAAAAGGAATGGATCAAGATTTATTAACATCCTCGCAACATTTGAGGGAATTTGGCCTTGTTTACTTAAGGAAAAGTAGTTCGGGAAGATTTTATCCAACGAGGTTCGCCCTTAATATTACAGCAAGGAAAAACAAAAGAACACTCGATGCCAACAAAGAAGGAAATTTTTAGGAATGCATCCGAACTAGAATATCAAGTCCCCGCCGGAATCGGAACTTGCCGGAACTTTAAAATGTTCCGGCCGGAACCGGAACTTTAAGTGTTGCTTAAACAACGAAAAAAAAAAGTTTCATAGGACACCCAGAAATGCTAGTATGATATTATTGGTCTTTCTCTCGGTTTTTAAACTAATTTCTAAAACTAAGCCCGTGAAATGAAGTTCAAGTAGGCCACTTTGTTTCATATGATTATGCATAGTTTGATCTTTATCATCTGTATACTATTAAATACATTAGGTGTCATTATAACAAGATTTTTGATGTAATAAAATTTTGAGTTTTCATACATAGTATTTAATTATTAACCATAAAATGCCTTTATAAGCTATATTATGTGAAAGAAAAAATAAGAAGCATTAAGAATTGCTTTTGTGTTATATCATGGATTGGACGAAGAATAAGAACATTAATAAGAACATGTTTTAATTCATGAAACAGTAACCAATATCACAATAAAAACCGGAACAGATCATCAGTTACTTGTACCAACACTGCAATCCTCAAATGCATAAACAAAATGCCGTGATACCACGCACTGTCGCTGATCAGATCAAACTGTGGGAACTGGAGAGAGAGCCTTTGAAGTTTACGGAAGGCGTATTGTATAAAGATTTCATGTCCGCCCACGACTTCTCTATTGCGCAATTACGGTGAAGGAAAGGGTGGTGTCATTTTTTCTGAGGAGAAGAGTAGAACGATGATTGTCACGAAGAAGGATCATCGCGCCATTAAGAGCTTTTGGAAAGACTCAAATCAGATAAAAATATATATATATATTTTAAGTAATAAAGTTGAAGAAATTATGAAGAGTTCTCTCGAACAGGCTTTTTGTACAGAACCGTTTCTTCCTTTCGTTTCCAGGGTCAGAATGAATGAGACGCGTGAGTTTTGAAGTGCACTTGAAACTTCACTGGCCCAGTAATCGATCATTTCGCCTGATGATTTGTCAGGCCACAACCCGATGTCGCATTGAAATCCTAAATTAAGATAATCGTCAGTAGAGTTACTCAACGAAGGTTGGCCCCTGTCTTGGAGGTTCTGCCGTTTGTGTCCTTATAATTCTCAATATGTACATCAGTTTCATCGACAACTTTTTCTGGTATCATTTCAGAGGTCTGACTTTCGCTAGCCAATGTCCCCACAAAGGGTGAAACATTGCGAGATGTTTCCTGTGGTGGATCATCAGAACTGGCTGAGAGGGCAAAAAAATCAGATATTATTCTTAACTTTTCGATGACTAATTTCTCGCGATCTTTTTTCTTTTCTTCGGTTCCGGTTCTCATCACCTCTGAAAAAGTGCCAAACCCCATATTTGTCTCTGTCTTCATTCGGAATGCTCATGACTACTGTTTGTTGTGTATCTAGATCTAGTCAGTGATATTATCTCTAATCTGAAAATCGGAGAATAACGCTATTTAGCAGCTTTAAATCTCCAACTAAGTTTAGAATGCACTTATTTCAGAGATGGAATAAACCACCACTGAATACATATTATTTCGAAAATAATTTTAATAGTTAGATAAAAAATTATATTATAAAAAAAAGATAACAATTGTGAGTGTGTGTGTTATTACGCACAATTGCGAGAGTATTATGAGTAAAATGACATTGTAAAAATTATAACAATTGTGAGTATTTTTGTTATTTCACACAAATTATAAACCAACCTGCTAGTTCAGAGACAAGATTGAAAGTATATAAGTAATGAGTAGTAGTCGGGGAAGTTGGGTTGGTTGGTTGTGTATCAACAGTCATCCTACAGATTTATGACGACAAAGGGCGTCGGTTGGTAGGGGACGGGGAGGATGAGTCCCCTAAATAGTTTCGATTGAGGGAACAACACTATAATTTTAAACAATTTAATGTATAACTTTAAACAAAATGTTCGGTTTTTGTGAGAAGCCTCGAAATGTGGGTGGCTCTTGGGCACGTGCCCCAAGCGCCCCATGATTAATCCGACCCTGGGTGATTCCACTTTAAACGAGGTCCTGTGACTTATGACCATGGAGGCCAACATCACGCATTTCAAACAAATAACAAAACAAAAACAAAAAACTTTATTCAGAAAAAAGAATACGAGTTACGTACATTTTTAAATAATTGTCGGTATTTTTATGTACAATTTAGGTATCTGATATGGCATTAATATATTCACAGTATCCTAATCTAAATATGCCATTGGAAGCATGTGTTGGTTTACGTCGTCGTCGTCGTTGGCCTAGGCAAGCTACGGCTTGGGACCGTAGCGCATCTATCCGGTATAGGTTAACCTGGATGATGTAGCCATAAGCACTGCCGCTAGTTAAGTGCCAACCAGTGATTATCTCACTAGCCGTATTGAGTCCGTTAGGCGAAACTGCGACAGTACCAAAGGTGGAAAATATAACCTTTGGTTTTCTATTATTTATTTGTAAAATGGACATGGTATTAGATTAAAATAAATATTTGAATATAAATAATTAACTGACAATTGTGATATATAATTAATTATGTTTACATACAATAAAATAATATAGTATACATAAAATTAGTATTAATGTGGTTCACAATTGAATTATAATGGGTAACTAATTTAAAATGAATTTATACTATTCCGAAATTCAAGACGGTAAAATTAACATTTATCTTGAAACTAAAATAAGAGTATTCACTACACACTCCCCCACCAGAGAGGAAGTTCAAAGAGTTCCGAACGACACAGATTTCCGCTGACCTTTTTGGTAGCTACATGTACCTCGCTTAAGGTTGATTCCAAAAACGCAGGCTTAAGACGATCGATAGAAACCTTGTCGACCTTGGAACCGCGCTGGATGAGAAATGATTTGCGCGTACGTCGGAGAACTTCATAGGGCCCGTCATATGGACATTGGAGAGGCCGTTTTGGGACAGGTACACGAACGAAAACGTGGGTGCAAGACTGGAGGGCTGGGGAAACAAAGATGTTCTGTTGGCTAGTCAATCGAGGGGGAACAGGCTGAAGGGACTGCATGTGAGAGGAAAGTGTTTGAGCGAATTCCGTAGGATCACATGACTTATCCCCTGCAGTGAAGTAGCCACCTGGTAGCCGCAGTGTTGTTCCATAGACTAGTTCAGCCGCTGTAGTCTTCAGATCACTCTTAAATGCAGAGCGAATACCAAGCAAACGAGTGGAAGCTTATCCATCCAATGGGAGTCTTCGTGACACATAAGGGATGACTTCAGCTGGCGATGGAAGCGTTCGACGAGGCCGTTAGCTTGCGGATGATACGCACAGGTATGCGCATGTACTGTACCCAACAAGCTGGTAAACTTCTTCCAAAGCGAAGACTCAAATTGGCGACCTTGGTCAGTGATGACTTTTGTCGGCAATCCAAATCTTGATACCCATCCATGAAGAAAGGCTCTTGCAACAGTGTCCGCTTGGATATCAGGAAGTGGGATGGCTTCAGGCCATCTGGAAAAGCGGTCGAGACAGGTGAGCAGATAACGTTGGCCTTGAATCACTGGAAGAGGGCCAACAATGTCTACATGAATTACCTCAAATCGCTGGGATGGGGGCGGAAATGCGTCAAAGGGGGACCTGGTGTGCCTTTGGACTTTGGCACGCTGGCAGGCAAGGCACGTTTTGGTCCAATGTTTGACATCCTTCCGCATCGAGGGCCAAACAAAGCGAGAGGTAACCAGGTGTTGCGAAGCACGGATACCAGGATGGGAGGGCTTATGAAGATCCGTGAAGACTGCTTTCTGTGACATGGAGGGACATAAGGGCGAATAGCAGCTGTTGATACGTCGCAATAGAGGGGCACAGACAATCCTGGCATACTCATTTTCTTGAGGGAAAGTGAGTGAGTGGAGTCTTCTCTGAGCAGGTCTTGTAGTTCCGTATCCTTATCTTGATCCTGTGCAATAGCATTCCACAGTGTAGAGCTGAGGGTAACAGAAGTAATCTCTATTCTTGAAAGTGCATCCGCTGGAGTGTTCAAGACACCTTTGATGTGGCGGATATCTGTGGTAAATTGCGAGATATAATCGAGTTGCCTGATGACTCTGGGAGAGTGGTTACAGCTGTTTTTATTGAAGACAGTGACCAAAGGTTTGTGGTCGGTAAAAACACAAAACTCTCGGCCTTCAAGGAAATGTTGAAAATGCTTCACGTTTAAGTAAATAGCAAGAAGTTCACGTCCGAAAGCACTATAACGCGTTTGGGCTGGCTGCAGCTTTTTCGAGTAAAACGCGATGGGTGCTTGTTGACCGTTAATGGTTTGTTCCAACACCACCGATCGCAACATCTGATGCATCGACCGTCAGAGTTAGGGGGGCATCACTGATAGGAAATGACAGAGACAATGCACTATTGATAGCATTTTTGGCATTGTCGAACGCCTGTAAACTATCGCTACACCATACAATTTCGTTACCTTGCGTTTGTGTGTGATCATAGCGTGTAGAGGAGCAAGAACACTGGCACAGTTTTTAATGAACTTGTGGTAATAATTTACCAAACCTAGAAACCGACGTAACTCACGCTGATTATTTGGCATAGGGTAATTTTTTATCACTTCACACTTGTCCTGAAGGGGGGTAATTCCGTGCTGCGAAATCGTGTGACCAAGAAATTCCAAGGTTGGCTGTGCAAACACACACTTAGATGCATTAATAGTAACACCGTATTGTTCTAAGCGTTGAAAGAGGAGTGAAAGATGTTCCTTATGTTCCTCTTCCGTTGAGCTGGCCACAAGCAAATCATCGATGTAGGCATAAACAAAGTCTAAGCCTCTGGTGACCTCATCTATAAACCTCTGAAAGGTTTGCGCAGCATTCCGTAGCCCGAACGGCATCTTCAAAAATTCGAATAACCCAAATGGTGTACAAACTGCAGTCTTGGGAATATCCGAAGGCTCTACGGAATGTGGTGGAAAGCCTTAACGAGATCTATTTTACTGAAGATAGATTTGCCGTGGAGAAGAGAAGTAAAGTCTTGGACATTTGGTACCGGATATCGGTCCGGGATGTTGTCGAATTCAAAACCGGTAATCCCCACATGGTCTCCAGTCTCCTGACTTCTTCTGGACCAGGTGTAGGGGAGAGACCAACTGCTTTTGGAAGGTCTTATTATCCCAAGATCCAGCATAAGCTGGAATTCCGATTTGGCAGCTTTCAGTTTGTCCGGGCAAGACGTCTGGGTTTTGCAAACACAGGGGGACCTTTTGTTGTAATGTGATGGGTAATGGTGTGCTTAATGGTATCACCCATCTGCATCGGTTGAAGAATTCCTGGATATCGCTGGAAAAGGCACTGGTACATGGAATTAGGGGGAACGAGGGAAAGTGCAGAGTTCGAGGCGTCCGGAAGGGCAACCTGTTTTGGCAAGAACAGAAAGCAGTGTGGCCTGGTCGCATAAGCGTCGCTTGTCAAGATCCACCAGGAGTTTGAAATGCTGGAGGAAGTCAGCGCCGATTATGGGATGCTGCACTTGAGCACAGATGAAAATCCACTTGAAGGATCGGTGAAGGCCCAAGTTTAGTTCACGCGACTGAGTACCGTACGTGGGTATGCGTGAACCGTTAGCAGCGTATAGAGGCGGAGATTCCGAGTGCGTATGACCAGATTTTTGAGGGAATACACTGACTGATGCTCCGGTATCGACCAAGAAATTGACACCAGAGTTCCTGTCCTTTATGAATAACAGGTTGGCAGTGCGAGTACTAGACGCCATTAGGACTCGCTGCTGGGGTTTTCCGACGAAAAATTGCAAGGGGAGATGCACTTCCTAGCCTTCTTTCCAAATTTCGAGTGGTAGAAGCAGATCTTCCCGGAACTCGAACGATACCTCTTCGTAAATCTTGACCGAGAATGGCTTCTTTGCCGTTGATTTTGTAGCAGAGAACAAACGTGGTTGAGTTGTTGACTTAACTCTTTCACTTTCAACTCCAGTTCCGATTGTGTGTTCACGTTGTTGACCGGAGCTGTGTCAATCTCCACTACTTTGTCGGCAGTTTCTGCTAGTTTATCAACTGGAGTAGCAGGATCCATAGTGGCCAAGACACGCTGAGCTGATGGAGGAAGTTTCTGCAAGAACAACTGTCTAAAGATGTCCTTATCGAAGGTTTGTGCGCGTTCGCCTAGAGCGCACTGCATAGCCCTCAGCATTTGAGTGGGCTTACGGTCTCCAAGTTCTTCTTTTGAGATTAACTGATGTAGTTTCTCACGCTCGGAGACAGTGGTGCGGCGCAGGATGGCAGACTTCAGATCGTTGTACGGGTCCTCACTCGTGGAAGGAGATACGATGACGTCACGGACTTCAGAGATGATGCTCGCTGGTAGAGAGGACAAACATGATCGTATTTCGTCCTGCTAGTGGTGATCCTTCCCAAGTTGAATTGTGATTCCACTTGGTGGAACCAAATAAATGGATCACCCGGCCAGAAGACGGGGAGCTTTACGCTCAAGTGGGAGATGGCACCAGCGTCGTCAGGCATCTTCTCCTATGCTTGCTGACGTACAAGCAAGACGACAAGTTCCCAACGAAGGAGTGGAGGTTGAGACGAGCGCAGGCACAGAGCGCACGGGCAGGGGTGAGGGGCAGAGGGCACGAGCGACATTACAGTCTGGTCCTAGTCGCTCGGGTGAAGGGGGTGATGGGCACGAACGACGTTTCAGTCTGGTCCTAGTCGCTCGGGTGAAGGGGGTGGTGGGCACGAACGACGTTACAGTCTAGTCCTAGTCGTTCGGGTGAAGGGGGTGATGGGCACGAACGACATTACAGTCTAGTCCTAGTCGTTCGGGTAGAAGGGGTAATCCAGCTCCGGGGTCACCAATTGTTGGTTTACGTCGTCGTCGTCGTTGGCCTAGGCAAGCTACGGCTTGGGACCGTAGCGCATCTATCCGGTATAGGTTAACCTGGATGATGTAGCCATAAGCACTGCCGCTAGTTAAGTGCCAACCAGTGATTATCTCACTAGCCGTATTGAGTCCGTTAGGCGAAACTACGACAGTACCAAAGGTGGAAAATATAACCTTTGGTTTTCTATTATTTATTTGTAAAATGGACATGGTATTAGATTAAAATAAATATTTGAATATAAATAATTAACTGACAATTGTGATATATAATTAATTATGTTTACATACAATAAATAATATAGTATACATAAAATTAGTATTAATGTGGTTCACAATTGAATTATAATGGGGTAACTAATTTAAAATGAATTTATACTATTCCGAAATTCAAGACGGTAAAATTAACATTTATCTTGAAACTAAAATAAGAGTATTCACTACACATGGAAGCCTTTTAGGCAAAATTAGTGGGATTTAGTTTATTACATATGAAAAGTGAAAATGACTAGTAATAACATAATAATAGCGAACAAAAGTTAAAAAATAAAAGTAGTGTTTGATTATTTTACACAATTTAAATAAAATTATTATTTGTATATTTAGTAGAAAATAAATGATGCTTAATTAAAAATACATAATATAGGATAAATCATGAAATTAAGTGTTTAATGAAATTAACATATTTGAGATGGTTAATTATAAAATGAGAACTTAATTACTAGGCTAATAATGACAGTAGTGAACTTATACATTAGTAGGAACTAATGAAGTACTTCTATAGTAATTTGCGAAATACATTGTAGAGTGGTTTGCATATCAAATTTTTAGGGAGTCTGTCTTTAGGGAGTCTGTCTTCATTCGGAATGCTCATGACTACTGTTTGTTATTTGTGTATCTAGATTTAGTCAGTGATATTATCTCTAATAGGAAAATCGGAGAATAACGCTATTTACCAGCTTTAAATCTCCAAGTTTAGAATGCACTTATTTCAGTTAAAGTCTAATGTTAAAGTGATGAGTAGTTTGATGGGGCGTGAATGCTCGTGTTGATTTTTATTGATAATTTTCAAGATATTGACAGCAATGTTGGATGTGTACAAGTCATTTAGTTTTAAAACATTTAGCTCTTTAAACATTGGGAAAGTGTGACTCTGTTATCATTATTTGAGAGGGGTGGCAGACATTTTTTATGAATAATTTCTAAAGGATGTTTTATATATTTTTTTGAGCTACCCCATGTTGTAATGCAATATAACAAGCAGCTTTGTCTTGCTTGCTTCCCTTACTGAGTTACTTTGCTTATTCACTTTGCTTGCTTGCTTGCTTGCTTGCTTCCTTCATTTACTTAATATTTTCATCATTACACACCAGCATCACCAATTGCTCAGTTCGTTTTCATTGAGAGCGCAAAACCTTCAGGGAGTGAATCCCATTGCAAAATATCATGGAACTTCTCAGCAGTGACTACTGTTTTGCAAGCTTAACATCCGGCTTAATTCCTTTGCGTGAGAATACGACTTCTTAGAATGACACATGATGGTTCTTTCATTGTTTAGGAAAAGGAGTATTATTTTATACACTTTCATTTCGCTACAGTCGATCGCGAACAAAAACGTTTCTAATCACCACCACACATTACAGTGCCCTCTGACTTCCAAAGAGGGACGATGAAGCCTCAATCCCCACTTATCATTACTGAAAAAATAATGCTAATTATTAATTATAAATCTTTTCATCAATCAGAGAAACTGTTGGGGGTGTCATCTTTCCTGAAAGTGAACCTTCATGTTGATGGTTCTTTCATAGGATGCAGAGAAGTGAAATGTGAAGGACCTCTGGAAATCCTCAAAGAGCTCCTAAAATCCGCCGCAGATCCTACAGCATTAATGTGTCAGGTATGTAGAGGTTTCAGTTGATTTTCTTCAGTCTGGTTTTACTCTGTAATACTTTAAATTTGTTTATTTTTCTGAAAATAACCCTCAAATTTCATTTAGAAGATACAAGCCCACATATAATTTACAGCATTAGTGCTAGTCTTGTATAAGAACAGTATCACTCTTTTGTTTCAACTACGGCTATTTCAGTTAAGATGTTTGTCGATCAGTTCATTAATCGGCGATTAATTATTTTTTCCGATTATTTCATCGATTCCCCAACTAAAAACTATTCTCGTGACTGATAAACAGTTTGATGCCGTACTTACTAATTACTCGGCGCGATTACAATGACACGTGTGTTGTGTAAGTATTGCCGACGCAATGAATTGTCATGGACTAATTGAAATGAATTATTACGCATGCACAATCGCGCAGAAGGTTTTGCGAGTGGCATTGGGGTCGACTGTAACTACGGTATGGTTCGAGAAATTCGTTGATCCCTCGGACAGTGTAAATGTTCGAGCTTTGGATTCCTTGTTGTTGGTGAACAAGGAACTTTTTCGTTCAAAGATTCAAGATGGTGTCTTTGCAATTCCTGCCAATTGTAAACCATCGCACTTTGGGCTTCTGAGTTAAATTCTAGTAACGTAACAATTCGCCCCTAAGTGCTACTCATTGATTGGCTCTTGCCGTGGGTATGCAGATGAAGAACATTCTGATTGGTTATCCGCTCATTAACCTGATTGTGGTACTTGATATAGAGTCTCTAATCTAATAGTTAGCTATTTTGGATATATATTTTGATAGGTCACAAAAGCCATCTTTGGTTAGATTTTGTAACTAAACTCAGAGTCCGTAAACAAACTCCTTATAGTACTTCTGAAGACAAGATTTTACTCAAATTGACCACAGGTTAGATCGTAATCATGTTACAACACAACTTTCTATGAAATCAGTGAGGTTAAGCGACGTTCGGTCTGTTCAGTAGTTGGATGGGGAACCCTCCTTTGCGTTCAGATGCTGTAGCGATTCGTGGTTCGGATTCTATGTAAAGCTGTAGGTCGTTTCTGCAATATGACCTTGGCTATTATTATGGAGGCTAAGTCACGCGGGTAAGAAGCTGATCGCAACTATTGCTCACCCGTTTAAGCTTGCTCGGCAGCTAGAGAATGAAGATACTGCCCAGCATATGACAGCTATGGGTTTTATGGCATTGACCAAAACAGAACTTTCGCCAAAGTGGGCTCTGAGGTTTCATCCTATTCCAAACCAGAGCAATCCACCCACAAAGAGGAAGTAAAAAAGCATATCTCCGACCCACATCTTCCAGAGAACACCCAGTATCTGTTTTTGAGATACGGAGAGGTTCAATGTGACGGTGATAAAACATTTTGCAATTTTAAAAAACTTTTATTTATCAAATGTGTCAACCTTAGTAAAGTTCAGTATTTTAGAAATATAACGTACAGTAGTCAGAAGGGCAGAAACTGGTTTAGCGCTGAGACCAGACGATTGCGGCCCATTGCGCTAACTTCTGGATTATTATTATTTATTATTTATTATTATTTATTATTATTTATTATTATTATTTATTATTATTTATTATTATTATTATTATTATTATTTATTATTATTATTATTACCAGCACCATCGGGAGTCAAACCCCCGACTTCAATGTCTTTACTTCGCTTATAGGCAAACGGTGTTTCCCACTGACGTACGGACGCTGGTGAATTGTGAAACACGGTAAGTAATAAATATGGCGTCTAAACCCACATAAATAATTGAGAGCAAAACTCGAAAACGAAAATAATTTTAGTTTTGTCCACCTTTGTCCACCTTTGTCCACCTTTGTCCACCTTTTCCGTCTGTATTTAATTAGATTAATTCGTAGTTATTAAAAGAATTACAAAGTTCAATCTTTTTTAGACACATTAGGTTCGTAAATTATGCAAGATGTCTTTTAAGCATTTTTATCTTTGATTTACTTCATTTGCGATAATTGTATTACTTTTCGGCTTGTTTTGTAACGAGGTTGCGTTCGTTATTGGCCAGTGGAATGGAGTCGAATTTTGAACACCTCACTATTGAAATGATCCACGAAAGTTCTCGTAGCAATATTACCAACAATTTGTTCATATTATTACGGCAGTTTTCCATGTTTGAAAACGTTTAATCGATGAAGCTTTTCGTAATATTTTACATTAAAGCAAATGATTCGCACATTTCGTGCGTCTCTCGCGTATTCTCGTATTAGGTTTTGCTGCTGCCATTTTTCCTTGGTTTAGTACACTACACACTTAAATAAGGGTTCAGTGGAGTCGTCATAACAACAACTTCGAATGTAATCTATTATATTCTTATTTGATATAGTCGCCATTGATTATATTACGTTTATTATGTTAGCATGTCATATATTTTGTAAGGATGAAATGAGCAACACTTACAACATGAGGCGTTTCAGGAGGACACGACTGCTATTATCATTGCTAAATAGTATACAAGTATCTAAGAGAATAATGAAAAAACTACTGTAAGTTAATATACAGGAAGTTTCAAAGTCCGGAATCATAGGGGGGGGGGGGGATTATATATATATATATATCTATATATATATATATATATATATATATATATTATATATATATATATTACCCTGTGCTTTGTCCGGAGCTATAGGGCGCGTCCCTCTGTGGCGAATGTGGGAATACACCTTTCTTCGGTGTAAGGGCTTTCTCTGCCCTCGTGGACCATTGGGCCCGTTTGGGGACCCGGCTGATCTCCTGCTTCTTTTTCTTTCTTTCTCCTTTAACCCATTTTTTCTCTGGCTTCTCCCTGTTTTTTTGGCGTTGTTCTTTGGACCTTGATTTTGACCCTTTCCTTGGCCCTTGGGTGTGGGAGGTGGTTGCCCTGCACCCTTGTCGCTTTCCAACCAACCCAAACCCTGTCCCTGCCACTTTTCACACCGCGCGTTGGATGAGAGTGGCCGCCTTTCAGGCACAGGGACTGGGTGCGGGTGTATCTCCCCCGCGTGACATCCATCGGCGGTGGGACCAAGTGTGCCCCACTTCGCCTTTCCCTTGTTGGAGTCGGTGGTGGCTGGATGCGCGCGGGGGATGAAGTTCTTTTTTTTTAGCTATGGACACTTCTCCCCCCCTTACGACTACTGCTTCTCATTCCCGGACTACTACTTCTCTCAACACTCGGGTGGTGGGCAACCAGGCCCTCGAGTCCTTTACCACTGGAAGACCGCAACCTAATGGGGTTGACCCCCTGTGGAAGCGGAACGCTTGCACTCTCCTTTTCCGTTGCCGACCCCAGTCCGTCCCTCGACTACGCCCTTGGACCTACACTCTCTAGAGCAGGGGCCTCGCCCCAGCCCACTTCAGCCACCTTCGGGCAAGTCAAGTTCCACCGAGGACTTGCCCCCACAACCCGGCTTCTTGCTCTCCCCATATGCCCCCCTCACCCGCCGCCAGCCCACCTCCCCGCGGAGAGAGCCTCGCGGCGGACGGGGGAGCCGGCATTCACGGCCGTCCTACCGACCGTTGAATATTCCAGTACATTTCGACTCTACAGCCTCCCTCTCCCTTCCAAGTATCCACAAATTCCTGGTGATTCGGCCTACATCTGGTCCCTCCCGAACAACTCTGAACGGACGTTCCAGACGATCCGAACCCACAGCAACTCCAGCCGCTATGACGTACGCCCACAGAGGGATGGCTCCCTCCTCGTAAAATCACGCTCAGCCGCAGAGACGAAAGCCCTACTCTCCATCACTGAGGTCCTTGGATGCTCGGTGTCCGTTTCCCCACACCCTCGCCTGAACCAGAGTCAGGGCACTATTTACGCCACCCGCCTACTGTCGGTCGCAGTGAACGAGCTCCTGGAGGATCTCGCACCCCAAGGAGTTACTAAGATCTATCGTTTCACACCCCGACAGGGAGGCACCCCCCCCACCCCACGTCTGCTCCTTACTTTTAACTCACTAATCCCCCCTGGCCGTATTGTATGGGGTATGGGAGACCGCGCCTCATGCGAGTTTTCTATCCGCCCATACGTCCCAGACCCGACCCGTTGCTTCAAATGCAATAAATTCGGACACGTCAGCTCCGCTTGTCGACAGCCGCATCCATTATGTGTTCACTGTGGACGACTCGCCCACCTGACAGGTGCCCCAACACACCCAAATGCTCGAACTGTGAAGGCGCACATCCCTCTTCATCCCGAGAATGCCTTTTCTTCAGGTTCGAGAAGGAGGTCCGAGGCCTACAGGTGACGGACTTCCTTAGCCCCCGTTAGGCACGCGACAGGGTGCGGAGTCGGGAGGTGAGGCCGGGGGTGTCCTATGCCGCTGCTCTCGGCTCTATCATCTCGGCACGCCGCCCTGGCCTGCCGCCGAAACCCCCCCCAGCCACTGCTTCCTGTTCCCCACATAGCAAATCCTCGCAGGACCCGACGGTCCCCTGTCCCCCCACCGTTCCTCTTCTTCCCGCACCTCACCTGCCACGAATCCCCCAGGAGTCTGGAACCAGGGTTTCCGGGTCCCAGCCACCTCAAACCCTGCCTTCCCAGTACTCCCTGTACACGCCCGAACCTGCCGCCCGGAGCAAGCCGTCGAGGCGGAGACGCCGGAGCGTGTCACCAGACCCTCCGGCCTCCAACGTCTCTCTCCCTCTTCCCCTAAGACCAAGAAGACGGCTTGGACCCTTACACCGCCCACCACGCCCACTATGTCCATCTCTCCCCATCGTAGAAGTCCCACCGTTCTACCCCTACAGACTCTGACAATAGTGGCCGAAATCCACGACCCGCCCTGTACGACGAGACCCAGCCCAGTGGATCCAGTGGATCGGCTCTGGCGCAGCTGCACGGTGTGACCGAGGGAAGCTCGGCTGCGCCCACGCCCATGAGTCTCCTGGATCTGCCCTTGCCTCCTGGTGCCATTTTCTCCACCCCTCCACGAGACCACTCTGGTTCACCTCCTTCCACCCCCATCGTACCTACCCCCCCAACATCCCCGACCCCCCCTTATCAGCTACCCTGAGTACGCCCTCCCTCCCACCCGCCCGGTCTTTTTGGTACCCCCTGTCACCACCTAGGGTCCGCCGTGAGACCCCGGACAGGCGGGGTAGCGCCCTTTTGGGGTTAACGTGCCCCCCCCTGGCCCGACCATAGAAGCCCGACAAGGCACTTCCGACCCGCTCAGCCCACGATGTTCCTCTGCCTGCCGTGATCCACGCCTCCGGTCTCGCTCGGCCGACTCGACCCCGCAACCTCCGCAGGGTTCGACAGGCCGACCGATTCCTTCCCTGGTGAACGGTAGATAGCCAGCCATGCTCCCGACCCAGCCTTCAGTTTCGCGAACTCCAGATCCCCTTTTGCAAATCTTTGCAAACTATGAAGGCCTTAACTCCTTGATTGCCACTTCCCGTCCGGTGTGTGTCTGTCTCCAGGAGCTAATCCTGGGGACCAGGTCCATGCCCTGCCCCACTGGTTATTTCTGCGTCGCCACCCCGCCTCCTACCTGCACTCGAAGGGGAGCTGCCATCCTCGTCTACCACGCAGTCCCCTTCTACAATCTCTCCATCCGGTCCCCGCTACAGGTGACTGCCGTCCGGCTCTCCCTGGATAGACAGTACACCATTTGTTCAATCTACCTTCCCCCCCACGCTCAAGTCTCCCGCGACGACCTGGTGGAAGTCGTGGAACAACTCCCCAGGCCCTTCCTACTACTGGGCGATTTCAATAGTCGTCACCCCTTGTGGGGCGACACACACACCACCTATATGGCCCCAACCCTGATATCCGTCATGACCGAACTCTCCTTCGAGTGCCTCAACGATGGCTCTCCTACATTCTACCATGCCACCACCTGCACTCCATCCTGTATAGACCTGTCCCTCGTATCAACTGATGCCCTCCTAGACTTCACGTGGCAAGTCCTCCGAGAGGACTATGGCAGTGACCATCTCCCCATTCTACTCACCCTCAATCGACCCGACCAGACCGTACGGGTACCGGTAAGGTGGGTTACCACCGACGCGAATTGGGCCCGCTTCCGCGACAACACATATACCACCCTTACAACTGCCCACCTTCCCATCCATCGACGGGTGCGTCGCATACTTCGAGTCCGTCGTTCTAACGGCCGCAAGCACAAGCGTACCACAATCCTCCGCCTACCCCCGCGCCCGACGGGTTCCTTGGTGGACCCCGGAGTGCGCGGAGGCCGTGCGCGCCAAGAAGAAGGCAACTCGGCGCTTTTACCGGACGCGACTCCCCATCCATCGCACGGAAATGCAGCGGGTCAGGGCCACCGCCCGCCGCACAATGAAGACAGCGCGCCGAGCCTCTTGGCGTGCCTTTGTGTCCGGCATTACCGTCAACACACCTTCGGCTACCATCTGGAAGAAGGTGCGGGGCGTCGAGAGGCGACATGTCCCCTCCCGACCCCCGGTCCTCCGGACAAACGACGGACTCCTATGTGAGCCCAAGTCGGTGGCAGACCACCTTGCTTCTACCTTCGCCGCCGTTTCTTCCTCTGCAGCCAATCCCGTACCCGCCCCTGACGATAGCCCCTCCCCACCGTCCATAGACAGCACCTACAACCGGTTGTTTACCATGCGTGAACTACAGACGGCACTGGCCTCTCGACGATCCCCTTGCCCCGGCCCGGACGGTATTCCGTACGGCATGATCCAACACCTCCACTCTACCTTACAAATTTTCCTGCTAGACTTATACAATCGCATATGGATAGAGGGTGCCTTCCCCTTTCGGTGGAAGGAGGCCCACGTCATCCCTATCCCCAAGCCCGGCAAAGATTCCCTGGACCCCACAAACTACAGACCAATCGCCCTGACATGTTGTGCCTGCAAGATCCTCGAAAAAATGGTCGCTACGCGATTATCGTTCGTCCTTGAACGTACCAATTCCTTCCCGTCTACCCAGTCCGGCTTCAGACAATTCCGCTCCACCACTGATCCCCTCCTGCTTCTCAGCCGAGACATACAGGATGCCTTCGACAATAGACAGTTCGTACTGTCAGTTTTCTTCGACATCCAGAAGGCCTATGACACCACCCGTCGAGCAATGATCCTCGGTCAGCTCCGACATCTGGGCCTTGTCGGAGCCATGCCTACCTTCATCAGGGGCTTCCTTACTTCTCGGACCTTTAAAGTCCGGGTGGGCTCAGTCCTCTCTGACACCTTTGTGCAGGAGGACGGGGTCCCACAGGGAAGCATCCTCAGTGTTCCCTGCTTCTCTGTCGTGATGAACACGGTCTCACAATGCCTTCCACCCACAATCCGCTCTTCCATCTACGCGGATGACCTTGCAATCTACTTCGCAGGGCGAGAACCGTCTGTCGTTCAATGGCAAATGCAGCTCGCCATCTACCGGGTGGAGAGGTGGGCGACGTCGGTGGGTTTCCGCCTCTCCATCCCTAAGTCCAAGTGTATGGTCTTCAGTAGAAGAAGACCCACAACCCTTCCTCTACCCTCTGTTACATTATACGGCAGTCCTCTTGAGGTGGTACCCTCCACGCGTTTTCTGGGCATGACCCTAGACCGACGGCTCAATTGGGTTCACCATCTCAAGCACCTAAAGCAATCCCTTCGACGCCCCCTCGCTCTCCTGGATCACCTCTCTCACACCACATGGGGTGCAGATCGACGCTCTCTTCTTCGCCTTTATACTTCCATAGTACAGTCGAAGCTGGACTATGGTAGCGCAGTTTATGGTTCAGCCTCCAACGCCCGCCTCCGTATCCTGGACCCGGTACTTAATAGAGGCCTCCGCCTCGCCACCGGTGCTTTCCGCTCCTCCCCAGCCTCCAGCCTCCATGTGGAATGTGATCATCTCTCTCTCGCCCTCCGACGGGGTCTACTCCTCATGCGGACATACCTCCGTGCACAGAGGCTACCTTCTTCGCTTCTGGGCACGGCGGTTTTAGAACTACCACCTCAGGGACGGAGCTGGCACTTCACTGAAGCGGTCCGCTCTTTCCTTGATCTTTTCAACATGCCCGCCCCCTCAGTTATCCCCATTTCATTCAGCATCTACCCCCCCCTGGATCCTAACCCCTATCAAGTTCTGCAAAGATCTGTGTTCCCTACCGAAGACTACCACGAGCGCCATGATATACAGGTCACTTTTCCGCGAACACGCAACCCAACACCCGGACGCAATCGCCATTTACACGGATGGTTCCCGCTCGGAAGCTGGTGTGGCCTCCTCAGCGGTGATTCTGTCCCAGCCGCTCTCCCGGAGCGTCGGCCTGCCCCGCGAGGCCTCCGTTTTTTCGGCGGAACTTTTCGCCATAACGGAGGCCCTCGATATTGTGCGCACCCACTCTGCCAGCTCTTTTGTCATTTATTCGGATTCCCAAAGTGCACTTCTCTCCCTAGAAAGATTTAACTCCCCTCACCCGCTCGTCTGTACCATCCAGCAGACCTTCCACTTTTTAACGATCTTCCAACATAAGACAATCGCATTCTGTTGGGTCCCGGCTCATGTCGGCATCCAGGGTAACGAGGCGGCGGACCGCACAGCAAAGACGGCCTGCTTGCTGCCGGCCTCCTCCCGACCCCTCCCCTTCTCCGACTTCTTCCCGGCTTTCCGCTCCCACTTCCGCTCCATATGGCAGCGGGAATGGGACCAGGCCACACAAAATAAACTCCACACGATCAAACCGCACATAGGACACTGGGCTTCTTCATTCCACCGGTCCCGCCATAAAGAAGTAATCCTAGCCCGTCTCCGCATAGGTCACCCGCATCACCCACGGACACCTTATGGCGAAATCGCCAGCCCCGCTTTGCTCTACCTGCCATACCCCTATCACTGTCTTACACCTTCTGGTGGAATGCTCAAAGTTGGCCGCTCTCCGTCGCAGGTGTTTCCCTCTCTCGGCCGAAAACCCCATACCCAACTGCCTACGATCTATACTCGCCGACGGCCCCCACTTTTCAGCAGAAGCCGTTCTCCTCTTCCTTACTCACTCCCATCTGCTCCATCGTATCTGAAACCGTACCCCTCCTACCCATTATCCATCGACTGACCCTTACTCATTCCCCTAGTCTACCGCCCCTAGCACAGTGACATCACCCACTCACTGCCTCGCCGAGATATGTACCGTCTCTTTAGGTACGAATCGGCGGTAAATCTGGAAAAGAAAAAAATATATATATATATATATATATATGTTAAACACAGACCGTGCATGGAACAAGGAACTCTTCTGGGAAAATTAAATCCACTATAGTCCGAATAAGTAATGGTAAATGACAAATACCATAGTTTTTCTTTTTCATGATGCAAGCCCGACGTGCTTGCATCATGAAAAAGAAAAACTATGGTATTTGTCATTTACCATTACTTATTCGGACTATAGTGGATTTAATTTTCCCAGAAGAGTTCCTTGTTCCATGCACGGTCTGTGTTTAACATAGAATGGTCCCCTGAGAGACTTATGAGTATGTATATATACAGGGCGTCCCAAAAAAATGTATACACACTTTAACAGCTGATAGCTCAATTGATGTTTCTTTCTTTCCAAGTTAAACCCATTAGAATTAATAATGGCAGTCAGACTAAGCTTTGAACAAAGGAAATTCATTCTAAAATGCTACTGGAAGTGTGAAAACGCAGTTGAAGTGCAAAGATAGTTTAGGAGGGAATTTCAAACAGATCCACCAACGCGACTTACCATCACTCGAATTAGAGATAAGTTTGAAGCCGATGGAACTGTTCAGAATGTCCACAAGAAGCGTTCCGGAAGACCACGGACATCGACAAGCCCCACAAAGCAAGAAAGAGTACTGGAAACGTATCACCAAAGTCCAAGAAAATCTGTGCGGCAAGCGAGTCGTGAGGTAGGAATTTCAGAATCGTCTGTCCAACGCATTTTGAAGCGCTGTCAATGGAAAAGTTACATTCCAAGATTAGTCCATGCTATTAATGAAGATGATCCGGACCGAAGAGTGGAGTATTGCGAGTGGTACTTGGCACGATGTGGATGTGGATTGGACGAAGGGGTTTCGTAGAATACCCTCCGCGTTCACCAGACCTCACACCACTAGACTTTTTTTTATGGGGATACTTAAAAGACAAAGTCTACGCTATAAAACCTGCAACAGTCGCTGAATTGAGAGCAGCCATTGAACGAGAATGCACACAAATACCAAACGAAATGTTTCGTGATGTTTGCGATTCCATTGCTTCGCGTTATCAGCAGTGCCTGGACCAGAACGGACGTCAGTTTGAAAACAGGCGTTGACAAAACAATTAAATAATGTCTGTAGATTCTATTACATTTTGAAAATGAAATGTATTTTAATAAACACTGCCTTTATAATTATTTAAAGTCGAGGGGAATCCAAAAAAATTTCCGGAAAAGTTTAATAATTCAATCATTTCAAATCAGAATTTAATGAATTCTTGTTTTGACATGAATTTGGACCTTCATACATATTAGGCCATGCTAAGACTTACACAACCTTGGTGACAGTGCTTTAAGACGGAGTTAAAAAGAGCCCTATTTTTCATGGCAACGGAAATCTCAAAATTCGAGTGGAGAGCTAACATTAAATTCCTAACAAAACTTAAATGGAAACCACCACAAATACTTGATGCCTTACGTGAAGTTTATGGAGATGAAGCACCTAAGAAATCAGTCGTTTATGACTGGATCAAAAGATTCAAAACGGGTCAAGAGGTTCTTAATGATAACCAAAGGAGTGGAAGGCCATCAACATCAATTAATGAAGAAACTGTTGCTGCTGTTCGGTCACTAGTCGAAAAAGATCGTCGAATTTCCTGTGAAATAATAGCCAATGAGGTGGGTATCTCTCGTGGTTCTGCTCATTCCATTTTGGTGGATACCTTAGAACTTAGCAAACTTTCTGCTCGGTGGGTGCCTAAAGCGTTGCGCCAAGAACAGTTTGACCAAAGGGCTAGTCTTTCTGTTGATCTTTTGAATCGAATGGAAGTTCATGAAGATTGTTTTATGCATAGACTTGTAACAGGGGATGAAACCTGGATTTATCAGTATGATCCAGAAAGCAAAGTTCAGTCAAAACAATGGCTCCCAAGAGGATCAGATGGCCCAATCAAATTTAAAGCAGAAAGATCAGCTAAAAAGGTAATGGCTACAATTTTTGGGATTGTGAAGGAATAATTTTAGTGGACTTTCTTGAAGGACAAAAAACAGTCACCGCCCAATATTATGAAAATGTTTTGAGGAAGCTGAAAGATAAGCTTGTTGAAAAAAGACCTGGTAAACTTCATCGCGGGGTGCTTTTCCATCACGACAATGCACCTGCTCACACTGCAAATGCCTCAAGAGCCGTGTTACGGGAATTTCGATGGGAAATCATACCTCACTCCCCCTACAGTCCGGATCTAGCCCCTTCCGACTTTTTTTTATTCCCAAAATTGAAGGATCACATAAAAGGAACGCGTTTCGACTCGATAGCAGATGCCAGAACAGCAGTTTTGAGATGGTTTCAGTCGAAAAACTCTGAATTTTATAAAAATGGATTGGAACGCTGGAAACATCGCTTAGAAAAGTGTATAGAGATAGGTGGGAATTATGTCGAACGTTGTTGAGCATTCCTAAACGTATATCCTCTTTTGTTTTCTTTTATTAAAGTTATTTGACCATTCTGGAACTTTTATTAAAGGGTTTTTGTATTAAAGCTTTTTGAATTTTCCGGAAACTTTTGGATTCCCTACGTATATATATATATATATATATATATATATATATATATATATATATATATACACACACACACACACACGAGGGTCGTTAAAAAAGTAAGTTTATGAAGTATTTTGAAGAAACTGTTTATTACAAGGCAAGTAATTATTACAAGTATTTCAACAACCTATTACTACTTTTCTACATAATCACCAAACAGATTCAAACATTTGTCGTAGCGTGGGATAAGCGTTACGATGTTGGTCAAGTAAAATGTAGGGTCCTTAGTTTATAACCAGCTTCGTACGGCCGCTTCTGCATCAGGAGGATCGTTTTGAAATTGTTTACCTCCGAGGTGTTTCTTTAGGGCTGGAAACAAACGGAAGTTGCTTGGTGCAAGGTCAGGACTATGGGAGGGATGATCTATGACTTCCCAGTGGAACGATTCCAAAAGTTGGGCGTGTTTGATTTGCAGTTTGAGGGCGTGCATTGTCATGCAAGAATACCACACAACCCGGGACGTTTCTTCTGATAGCCGTGCTGAGTCACTGTAAAGTTTCACAAGTGACATTTATCGATGTCCCATTTTGCATGAATTCAACATGCAAAACGCCTTGGTCCCAAAAAATCGTTGCCATCACCTTACCAGTTGCTGGTGCACTCTTGAACTTTTTGGTTCTTGATCACCCCAGATGTTTCCATTTCATGGACGCCCGTTTAGACTGGTGTGTGATGGTGTACCCATGTCTCATCACCTGTCACAATGCACTCGAGGAAATGCGAACCTTCTGCCGAATACCGCTGAAGAAAGGAAGGACCGCAGGCCATTTTCTGAGTCTTGTGATTATCCATTAACATTTTGGGTACCCCACGAGCACAAACTTTGTTGAACCTAAGCTTGTCATGAACGGTGTTGGATATGGTTCCAAGTGAGAGATGGAATGTTGCGCTTGAAGTTCACGAATTGTTACGCTTCTGTTTTCACGAATAACGTTGTTGATTCGTTTAGTGTTTTCATCAGTTGTTGCATTTGCTGGTCTTCCACTTCGTGCAGCATTACTGGTGCTCTGCCTTCCTTCCCGAAACTTTGCACACCACCAGAACTATCAGTTGATATTTTCCCAAGGCGTAAGATTCACTTGGGGGGGGGGGGGGGGTCACCCCCCACCCCCCCACCCACCCCGAAAAATTTAAGAATTTTGCAACAAAATTATGCAGTCTGTCACATTCTGGAGGTCTAAATTCAAATTTATTAGGTTAATTTCCTGTATGCTAACATAGCAAAAACTAAGTTCATTTGCAAAAAAGTGTCATACACTGTAAACAATAATTTTTCTACAGATTTTAATGATCAATACAACATAACGTTTCAATAATCATACACTTTGAAAGTAGGACATTCTTTCATGTAAACACTCAATAACTGGTTATTATGATTATATTCAAGAGATTTTGTAATTAAAAAATTTGATGTCAATATTCATAATCAGTTTGTCACAGAAGTAATTTTCATTGCAGACATAGTATATATGGTAGATGGAAACGGTTCAGTTACATCTGCATTTAAAGCACCCAGTTGCTTAACTGTAGGATGTATAAATTTAATTTGACATATGCTGCTGCTTATAATTCCAGCACCAGAATACTTCGATTTTTTCAGCACATGCTCAGAGTCGGAACTTTCGGAGTCTGACATTTTGAATCCGTGGATACAAACAAACGGCCGAGTCGGAACCGGTGTTGTCATCGAGAAATCTAAAATCCCGCCAGATTGGGTCTCAAATTCACTAGATTTTGTTTGTGTGTATCACTATTATAAGAAACTAATAATAAATAGTAAATAAATATAAACTAATACATATTATCGCTTACATTTAAAATTTCGCAACATAGAAACAGAAAAATTAGCGATTTCCGAATGGTGATCAATCGATAACAATGTTAAGCCTACTGTAGTAGAAGTATAAACTGTTACGAAAAATAAGTATAGATTTTTCTTTTGGCTGAAAATTTGGAAAGGCGTGAGAATGTCATTCCGTGGCTTTAGAGCGTGACACTGACATCCGAATGCCCGAGACTTGACAGGTCTGCACCAGTTTGATACACTTTGTCGACTTAAAACATTCTCTTTATAAACTTCAACAAGTTGGCGAATTTCTGCAGCAGAAACCTTTTTCGCGTTTAAAAATCGAATCACAGAACGCACCTTGTCTGGGGATCACGTGTCTAGGAGAGCAGCTATTTTTAATTACGGATAAACCACATTACAAACTGTGTTGCTACACATGCTTAACAAAAGGTAGTACCAACAACATTATTGTACTATGCATAATGCACCAGTAATTAACCTCGTAAACTTGCTTTTTGAACAACCCTCGTGTGTGTGTGTGTGTTTTTTTCCTATTCCGGATTTTTTAAACACCCTGTACAACCAATATAGTTACACTTGTACAGAAAGTGATAATTTAACAGTAGAGACCGTTAGAACAATAATAACCAACAATAATGGACTCCCGGTAGTTCAGTGGTCTGTGTTTTTGACTGGGCGGCGAGGCTCTGGATTCACTCCCGGCTGCTGGTGCCTGGGTTGGGTTGGGTCGGCCATTCACCCTGTTAATGGTCGGGCTGAGGTGGTCCTCGGGGTATAGTCACCCCAACACTGTGGGAAACCGAGTTCCGGATGTTGGCTATGTTTAATAATAATTTGAAAACCGTCAAGTCGGGCTAGCTGACTGAGTTTGAACATAAGTCTTAGGCCTGTTTAGGTCTTGGTTTATAGGTAAAAAAGTTAATTCACACTATACATTAATACGCAATTCAAAAATAGTTTCATACTAATTTTTAGGGAGTTGTCCGAATGCTGACGGATTTTTGGCGATAGTTTTGACGGTTTGGGAGTCGATTGTATTTTCAAGATAAACAATGTTTACAGTAGAGTGATTCCTTTCTACGATTTAAATACGTTACTCTTAATATTTTAGGCTTTGGGAATCAGTCCTGTTTCCAACGAGTTGGATGAAATTTTGGCCCAGAGAGTTAAGGGAAAACTCCCTCTTTCAAGAGACTTTGATGAGCAACATAAAAGAGGTAAGCGGTAACTGTTAATCTTTGCCTCACTGGTTTAGGATCTGAAGTATAAAGTAAGGGTAAAATTTACTCGATAATTAAAGGAAAGGTATCAAAATCAAAGGACTTTTGATTTTATATGTATGTATATAGAAATGCTTCTTCGATTAGTGTATTTGACAATATTGCTAATTTGACATTACTTTTTATCATGATTTTCTCCCTTTGCTTCATAATCAGGACAAAGTCCCGCTTTTACAGTCTTTTAGGCCGGCCGCGCACAGGATCGTCTCGCGACTCACGATTGACGACTTGGGTCGTGACGACTCGAGTCGCGTGTAATTTTACATTGACAGAATGGGAGCTCCGTACACTGACCCCGACGCGATTTGCGTCGCGGTCGTTGCAGTGTGCGGGCTTCCCATTCTGTCAATGTAAGATCACACGCGACTCGAGTCGTCACGACCCAAGTCGTTAATCGTGAGTCGCGAGACGATTCTGTGTGCGGCCGGCCTTAATGTATGTTCTCTTCCCCAAATCCATAACTAATTCACTATATCTTTTTCTCCCCCATTATAAATGAAATGATAATTTCCTTCATTACCCCAAGTTTAATTCTTTGTTTTACTTCATGATGAGATTGTGTTCCTGTTACGCATGAATTGCCAACGTGGCTGCACTTCAGCGCATATTTTGGGTTGCAAAATTTCACGTGGGCTCTCTTAGACGTTCCTGGTGGTGAGAGAGCGCTTCTAATCAAGAACAGCAAGGGACATACCCCGGCCAAACTCGCGCTTCGGGCCGGATACACGAAATTAGCTCAAGACTTGGAGAATGTTTGCGTAAGTGCGCGGAAAACAGACATTCGAGTATGGATGAAAAATTGGCCTACCCAGTTTAACCAGAGGCGGCGGCGTGCGTGTCGCATGGCATAAGATACTATGTTTTATATTGGATTCCAGGAATACTACTGTTTCATGGGAGAGGAAGACAGTTGTAGTCTGCGGGCTCATTTGTGTTAACATTTTAAATTTTAATTATGAGCTTCTGTGTTGCTGTCGGTTAAGGATTAGATTCGGGACATAACACTCCCGTCTCCTCCTCGTTGAATTGGGCACTTGGCCACTTACTCTGTTATTGCATGTTCGCGTGACCCCTAGGAGTTCACGCCCAACTCCTCTGTTTGAGGAATAGAAGGTTCGGATGTTTAATTAAGCTACTTTAATTTATCATATGGCCGTGCTTGTCTTTAGTTTTGTTCACCTTTTGGAGTTTGTTCTTGTGAAATGAGGAACCATTGCATGGAACATATATACAAAAAAAAAATATATATATTATTTTCTAAATTAATGTTTAGTACTTTATTTTAGATGGCAATATTTTCAGATCGTCACGGCATTGGCACGTAAAGCGTGTGCCAACAAAGAGCCGCATTGTTACAGCAGTGATACGTGTCTCGAAGGATATAGCCCCGTGCCTCGCCCTCGCCCGTACACACCCAGAATTCACTCTTATCTACCCAACTACGACACTCCTCCACAACCACGTTCAGTAAAGGAATTCCAGTCGAGTACTCCAATTAACTCGAAGGATATTTCGTCTTCTACTGCCAATAGCAATGAAACTTTGTACGCCAACCTCCAGTTGGATTCTTCGCCGCTTGTCAGTAGTGGAAATGATTCGCGGAAGTCTCCACCTGTCAGCGAGGACACTAGCGGTGATCAGGAGTACCTTGATATGTCTGGGATGAGCTTACAATTTGAAGGTACTTTACAATCACCAATTTTTAGTGTTATGCACTAGGTGTTTGAATTTTTTATAAGAATCCTAAAGGCGCTTAGCCACTTAATGCCTAGTGTCCACTTTTCTGGATTATTCAGTTTAAAGCGAGGCGGTTTTTTAATGTTAGAGAAGATCCCAGGCATCAAAGAGTTAATAATAGTTCAATCTTTGAAAGCGAACTAATAGGAGTCAGAATTTTGTTTCAAGCATTTGATTTGACAGAATACCAAAAGGACATTTCAATCCTAGTCGACGCTTGGGACAAACGGAATGATGCGAAGACGTTCCTCAGTGAATACCAACACACCATTTCGAAACTGAAAGAAAATTTCCATTTTAAAACCCAAAACTCGGGTATGTTTTTATTTTTCATTCAATAAACCACTCTCTCAAACTTTAGACAACCCATCGGGAAAAGAATTCATAAAATACATTGTAAAAATTAAACTTAAACGTGATCAGTTCCGAGTTGAAGCACCGTTGCCCATCCCAAATAAGAACAGAAAATGGAGTGTTAGATAATGTATGTTGTATAAGTATGTCTTTAAATAACAATATAAGAAAATTTACTTTAATTTCAGATGACAGTTCTCCATGCCCTTTTTATCGAACCAACGTAGAATCGAATGAAGGAACCAATGAAGGTATTGTTTCATCAATTTAGAAGTCCATTTTATAGTTTATGAATTTGAAACGTTCTTTGTATTCGTCACAGTTACGATATGCTTTTCAAGTTCAGTGATGTTGTTAAACGTATATCGGCTCTCGTTGAAAACTTTAAAATTTTTGGTTTTTCATTTCATTCAATAACATACAGAGGGTTGACAAACGTAAGTAGACGCCTTCGGTTTTTTCATAGCGTTTTGATAGTTTTTTGATTTGATGATAAAAGTCAATAAATAGTGAGGGGTTTATTGAATAAGTATATTTAGAATCGTGTTGCGTTCCGTTTTGCATTATGTAAAGTTGACACACGTTCTGATATTCCATTGGCGAGTTTTGACATTTATTCTTTAGGACAATCATCCTGGTGTCTATTTACTTTTGTCGTCAGCCTTCTGTATATGATAATTTAGAACTTTATTACTTTAGTTTTTGTAAAGAGCTCGCTAATGAAACTTCACTGTTCGGCTACTACTACTCCCCCACCCCCCCTTCTCCTTATATCCGTTGAAGAGAAATATCGACAGTACTCGTAATATTCCAAAACCCTCGTTAGCGACACTTCCCCCAAATTAAATTTTTCGAAATTTTTCATTTTAATTAGTGTCGTCACGTAATTGTCCAAGAACTTGGAATTTGTTTCTTTTCCATCATAACGATTAGGTTTCAAACGCTCGTAAATGTTCCCTACATTAAACATTAGCCGGTATATCTTCTGAAAAATTGGGATTTTACTGCTTAGGGGGTTTCGGAATATGACCGTCGATCTATTCCCTCGTTTGTTACTCCTTACATTAAAGTAATTGATAAATACAGTAATTATTTCGTAAGAGTACGAATGAAATGGCATATTTAATCGTTCGTACTATTCATCGTTTCTCGACGTTTTCATTGTCATTCGTGTTTTTCCGAAAGTGTGAATTGAGGATTTCATTGAACTTAGCAACCTAATTATAAACCCATGGCCGAAGTGGAATAATCGGGAATGGGAATGGCATAAAGTGTGAAGAAACCACCGTCCCTATAGGAATTAACTTTCATTTATGATTTAATTCGGTTCTGAAGGAGTGATAGAACAGAGATTAAAATGTGCTTGCATTCGGTTTTCAGGTAATTTGACTATTTAGAAATTTGAGTTTTTATATACAACACCAAGATTCAGATTTACCATTTTTCCCAAACGGTTTGCGCATATTCTAATATAACTTTTAGCAACTTTGAAGACAAGTTAGCCCCATTTTTAACTGACGTTTTAATTACAAGAAATGCAAATTTTTCCAAGATTGGATCCAAGAAGAGATTTTACGAAACCGTACGAAGATTTTCAATGTATAATTAACGAAACTTTATAAGAAAAACTACTGTTTTGTATTAATTTTCTTGCAGATTCTTCAACTGGCAGTGAAGATAACTGAAAGAACAAGCGAGAAAAATGATCTAAATTATCGAAAGCGTAACATGAAGATTTAATCGATCGAATTCGACTGCTTTCAAGCAATTAAAGATGGTTCTTTAAATTAATTTCGTTTGAATTATTTAGGAAGTCTGATATTCTATTTTTATTTTATTTATATATTTTTTATTTATATTTTCATTTTATGTTTCAATAACTATAGACAATGCTTGCTTTAAAATCCTTATTTATATTTTGTTCGTAGCTTTTATGATGTAATTTTCAATATTTTAAGGAGGAAAATAATGTTATTAAATAGTCAGAGCTGGTCTCGGATTCACGTAGTCTTATTCCAGAAACTTCTTTTCGAAATATCCAAATTTAATGCAAAATTTTCATGTGTTTTAATTAGAACGGTAATTAATGTGTTCTTTCACATTTGTAAAAACTTCAGCAGAGGAAATTTAAGACGAAATTAGTCATTCATTGAGAACTTCGATTTTATGAATATTGGTGCAATCAAATTTTGAACGAGATTTTATAAATTTTTAGTCCATAATTCTGAATAGACAGAAGGCCAGGTATAACCCCCCTCCCCCCTAACAGGGTTGGCAAAAACCCAGGTTTTTCACAAAAAAAACAACCCAACTGGGTTTTTGGGTTTTTGATGGGTTGAAATTTTTTTAGAAAGGTTCGATAATTATGTAGTGCCTACTATATCTATTATTTTATTAATTTATTTATCTAATCTACAATATACAGTATATTAAAAAGACAACTTTATTTCACAAAGTTCAGATATGAGAGATGATAATGACATATTAGATTTTTCTCCATTTTAATTTTAGATCTTTCCTTTATTTCTTAACAGCAGATTTCAGCTTTATTTAGACCTAATTCAAATTTAAATTTTTAAGATGCCAAACTCAGAGTTATAGAGGTGGAAGAGCTAAAGCTAGCGAATGGGACGAGGTGACTTTATTAAGTGATCAGCTTACTAGAGTACTATGCAATTATTGCAAAGAAAGTATCGCTCGAAAAATTGAGTGTGTGAAACATCATCTAGAGAAATGCAGTAAAAGAAAAGTGAAAAGTTTTGAAAATGAGGCAAGAGGTATGCCGAGACTCGAATTTGGAGCATCAGTTGAAACTGATTCACTTCCTCCAACTTTGGCTTCTGGCAAAGATGACCCAAAGATTATAAGTGAAAATGTGCCTGAAATGAGTGACACCAGTGCGGGTTCTTCATCATCCACATTCTGTCATTCAACACCAATAAAGCATAAAAGGCAAAGATCAATTACACCATTTGTGGTAAGAACGACTGTGGACCAAAAGGAAGAATTAGATTTACGAGTTGCAAGGTTCTTTTTTTCAGCTAACATACCCTTCAACGATTTAGAAAATAAAGAATTTATAAAATTAATCAAAGGTCTAAGATCAGGATATGAGCCACCAAACAGGAAAAGGTTGGCATCTGATCTGTTAATAAAAGTTAATGATGAAGTAATCCATGAAATGAAGAATGACCTTAATCTTGATGATTGTACCATTACCCTTATACAAGATGGCTGGAGTTCAGTAGGTAATGATCCTATTATTGCGCACAGTATTCATAATGGTAGAAAGCCATATCTGATTTCAGCAGTAGATGCTGGAAGTACAAAAAAGACTTCATTCACTTCAACCGCCTCTGAATCTTCCATACCATTTTTTCATTCTACTCCAGCCAAGAAAATGCAAGGTCAGATAATGCCATATGTGGTTAGAACAACTGTAGATCAAAAAGAACTAGATTTGCAAATTTTTCTTTTCAGCAAATATTCCATTTGTAGTTGTAGAGAATAAAGAATTTATTAAATGGGTCCAAAATTTAAGACCAGGCTATTGTCCTCCAAGCAGAAAAAAATTATCTGATGACTCGCTAATCAAAGTGAATAATGAAGTAGGTACTGGATTCATTGAAAAAAGACTGTCAATTCTACTGTAACTTTAATTCAAGATGGTTGGAGCAATGTGTCAAATGATCCAATAATTGCCAATAGTGTTCACAATGGGTGCAAATCCTTTTTAATAACTTTTCAATTTTTCATAATCTTTATTTACACATTGCATAATTTAAGAATTGTTTTATAAGTCAGCTTGCTTGAAATAATCAACATGCCAAATCATTCTAATTAGCTACAATTGAACAATGTAGCAATCGGAAAAATTTCAATTATTTTAAAATAAACATCTCGGAACAAAACCCACTGAAAATTCCAGTGGGTTTTGGGTTGGGTTTTTGGGTGCCAACACTGCCCCCTAAAGAATTTTTTTGTGACCTTTTGTCATAGCAATTTGAAATCCAGTTGTTTGCCACGTGCAATTGCTGCCTGTTCTACAGGGAATGTTCGGAAGTAAGACCATCTTGTGCCCAATAAGCTGAAAATTGAACATTGGGTAGGGATAGATATTTCCCGATAATGCCTTTATAAACGTATGAAACCATATGAAATTGCGTATAAATGGAAAGGTATTTCGATTCCTCATACATATTCTATCATGGTATCGTTTAAAAGTGTTCCGTGACGACATGGTGACGTTATGATTTGTTTATGAAAAAGAAATCTTTATTGCGGATCATTCATAATCCATAACACTTAACCTAATATACAAATACAATCTTTGCTGCATTACAAAAATAAGGCATACACCAGCAGTTGTGGGAACCAAGACTGCCATATAAGTGAAAGGTACACAGTATCTGAGGACAGGACATTGCACAGTAACACACACACAGCTGTTTTTGACCCTAGTAATGAAATTATTATTATTATATATATACTTCTGAATTAACATTTCGATGGTAGGTAGGATAAGTATAGTAAACATAAAACTGACAATATAATATTTTTCATATAAATTTAAACATACTTATATTAACGTAGGTAAAAAGATAGACATACATACATAGCTTAATATTAATTTTATTAAATGATATTTACAATAGGCTCAGTTTCCCTCAGCAGTACTGATGATAATGTTCACCAGTCAATAGGCTAGTACAGTTGAGTTGTCGTCAGCAGCATCATCATTATTGTCGTCGTCGTAGATGAAGTCCGCGAAGCTGGCCGCTCGTACAGTTTCCTCATCGTCGTCAGTGGCAGTTCCGAGGGAAGTCTCGGACAGAAAGTCTCCGAACTTTTGTGGCAGGATATTACCTTCAGTCCAGTCATACTTGATTTCCATTCTCGTCGACCTTCTACTGGTGTCCAGCTGGGGCAGGGCTCTCTGGATGTGCAAGATGCGCGTTTTTCCTTACACGAGTTTGGTAGATAACCTTCGGAACGTGCATCTTTCAATGACGATCGGCATGGTGGCGAGAGAGAGTGATCGATTCCATCACATCTGAAGTTTGAAATAAAGAAAATAAAGGATTGGTTGTCTATATAGCCATTAACAACTACAAAGAACAATAAATAAAAGTTAAACAAATATATCTGTGGCAAGAATGTCTAGTACATAAACCTAAAACAAAATTTAGAACATAATTACACGTAAACTGTAACTCCATGAGGTAGAATACTCAGACCTTTTCACTGATGGCTCGTGTGATATAGTTCGGCAGAACTGTGTTGCTAAAACGGACTACTATCTATCCTTATCCTCATCTTTGCTTTCGAGCATTATTAATAACACTGGTTATATAAAATCACCAAAAAGTAGACGAAAGCAGCAACTAAAAGCAGCATCTGAATTTTACATTTTGTATAGGCTTCTTAAAAAAATACTGATGGCGTAAATTCCCTAGGGTCGGGGCGGGGGTTGGGGGTTTCTCCATCTGGCTCACGGACTGGAAGACGAGCGTAGACAGGTAATTAGTAAGTAAGTTTAGATTTATGCCAAGAGTATATGTGCTAATTTTCAGTTTTAGTTAAGGTTCTAAGTTTAGAAATGCGACATTTGGTAGTGCGTTTCTATATTTCCTGTATGATTTGATTTTTCATTCCAGTTTAAAACTTGTAACTACTTCTAACTGTCGTGCTTTTGATTATGTAACTGGTATAGGATGTGTTTGAAGGGTTGGCATCAGTGGTGGGCAAAAAGTAATCGATTACAAATAAAAATTACTGATGTCTGAAAAGTAACAAAGTATAAAGTAAAAATTACTTTTCTGGATTAATTATATTTTAATTAATTGATTTTAATTAAGTAGAAATTACTTCTCTGGATTAATTATATAATTAATCCAGAGAAGTAATTTCTACTTTATACTTTACTTTTCAGACATCAGTAATTTTTATTTGTAATCGATTACTTTTTGCCCACCACTGGTGGACATTGAAATGATCTGAACTGGTTTCAGAATAGAAGGGACTCGCTTTTGAAAACTGTGTTTGAATTGGGTTAGAGGTATTTTTAAGTAATAGATGAAGTTGGTCCGAAATTATTATACCCGTATTGGTGATTCAGTATGGGGCATTTTTTCATTTGTTCCGTTTAGCTATTTACAACTAAACTAGAATGTACAAAGAGTAGAAAGTTCAAAGTTTTTTTAAAAATTTTAAATGTTAATGCAATTATTACTTCCAAAACGTCATTGTTATGTTACTTCATAAACCTTTATGAATGTTATTTTTAGTAACAAACATCTCCAGTATTTTTTTTTTTTACAGTAAGTTCTCGTTTATTTTTTTGATATTGCGTAACTTATTATACATTAGTAAATATACTGTAGAATTCGGAGTTTTATTTCGACTTCACAGTGGTCACTGTTATCACAGATACAAAGTTCACATTTTTCACTGGGCCTTTACAGTTTAATTCCAGCCTAGATTTGCCTGGTAGGGTACGTAAACTCGGTTTATTTTCAAGGAGAAAACCACTACCTTTGTCAAGAAATCAACTTTGTTTCAAAGGTAGGCTTTCAATGTTTTACCATATAAAGTTGCCATCTCGCAACTTCATGTACTAGATTTCATTTTAGCTGTATTACCGTGTTCATATCAGTTACTCTTCATACTAATCGAATTTAGTTCTCTAAATTTTTCTCTTCATTCAGTTAGTTTCTTTAGAATAATTGCCGATTCTCTTCACCTGCTCTTAAAAGTAGTTCGGTCTTGAGGATAAGTGGGTTAAGAATCAACCCACTCCTTTCCTCGTGTGTGTCGCAAAAGGTGACTATGCAGACCTTGCAAATGAGGTTATATCCTCCGCTTCCCTCGGTGTAACAGTTGGAAATTGAGTAGGGGTCTTATCTCTGGAAAAATAAATACACACCTACTAAAGCCAACGCTGTCTTCCGAAGTTTTTGTGGGCTTCTGTGGCAGTAGAGGTATAAATGATGATGCAAAGAGGGTGAAAGTGGCAAAGATTTGTCAGGACGAATATTTTGACTTGGTTTGTGCGAAGCGAAACAAAGGGAGTCGTTATAATGAATGGGAAGGAATGAAAGGCGGTGAAATCGGGTATGGAGGAAGAGGTAAGAGGGGTGTTGTTTTGCTAACGAATGATGTACCGGCATGAACATAGGAGGCGTTGCGAATACTAGTGACGAACTAGTGACATGGATACTCTGAATTAATTACAATGGCAATAGAATAAAAGAATTATGTTACAGATGCATATTCCCAATGCAAGTCTATCCATAAGTAGGCTTTACATAGTATAATGGAGAAAGGTGATAGATTATACGAACATATACTGAGGGCTGTGTGTAATGCAAAAACTGTTCGGGGGTTGAGTGGTGGTTTGCTAGACCATATGATTGTATGGTACAGTTACATTTGTGTTAGTGTTTAGTATTACAGGAAAAGAAATTGCGGTTAAATAGAGAATAAAAGCTGAAAAGCTGAATTCGAATGAGGTGGCAACAGACGAAGAGGAAAAATAGAGCGAGTCCTTGGAGAGGTAAATGATTTGTGGAAAATGTGAAATTTTTATGAGAAATGCTTAACGAAGACAGCATCTGGTGGCTGGCTATTGAAAGAGGTAATAAGTTGTACAAAGAGAAAAAGAATGCTAAGCTAGTGATAAAAAGAAATAGTGGATGAAAACTTGGGAAGATGAATGAGCAATATGTGGAGAATAGAAAGTTATTCTGGAAAAAAGCTTGCAATTACAAAAGCCGGTCTGGTGGAATGACTCGTAATAGTAACGGGTTTGTGTGCAAGATGAGCAAATATGCGAGATTTTTAAAAGCATTTTAGTAAACTGATCGGAAACGAGTGTAAATGGAGTTGGTCTGGTGACATATGTACAGTTTCGGAAAACAGTTGGTCTAGAAACCATTCCTCAAAAGCAATAAATTACGTTATTTTTTTCATATTTTTTAAAAAATTTTGGTGGCTATATTTTTTTTTAAAGCCTCTCATTATTGATTAGTAATTTTTATGCTTTTTAGAAATGTTCTTTCTAGGCCAGTGGTGGCGAACCTATGGCATGCGTGCCCATTTGGGCACGCGACCAAATATTTTCCTGGACGCCTAAGCATAGAAATTATCAAAAAAATGAGTATAAAATAATACCTGTACTTAATGTTTCTAATTTGGTGTAATATATATATATATAATATATATATATATACCCGCAAGGGGGTTCTAAGCTCGTGCTCTTGAGTGCTCTTTGTGCTCGTTTGTACGTGCTTGTTCCTGGAGGTTTCACGTGCGCCCTCCCGGCCCTAGCACCCAAGGATGATAGGGCTCGACCCTACAGTCCTTGGTCTTTTTCCACTTCGACTGTCCCCTCCACCCTTTCTTTTTCCTCTGTCTTTCCTCTCACTTTTTCTTTGTTTTTCCGCCGAGATGTGCCCTTTTAAATAGAGGCGAATCGGTTCTTCCCGAACTTATTAAAAAAAAAAAAAAAAAAATTTATATAAGTTCGGGAAGAACCGATTCGCCTCTATTTAAAAGGGCACATCTCGGCGGAAAAACAAAGAAAAAGTGAGAGGAAAGACAGAGGAAAAAGAAAGGGTGGAGGGGACAGTCGAAGTGGAAAAAGACCAAGGACTGTAGGGTCGAGCCCCATCATCCTTGGGTGCTAGGGCCGGGAGGGCGCACGTGAAACCTCCAGGAACAAGCACGTACAAACGAGCACTCAAGAGCACGAGCTTAGAACCCCCTTGCGGGTATATATATATATATACCCTCGATTAGGTACTCCGGCTTGCCGGGCCGAGGGGGCTCGCACACCTCGTGGGTTGTTGGGGTTTCCTCAACTCCTCGCGGGGTGTGGGCGAAGAGTTACCTAGTTGCGTTTGCCCTTAACGGACAAATCTCCGTAGAGCCAATCTGCTGTTTTTAAAACGACAGTCAGGTTGGGGGGCGGGCTACCTGGGACGTTGGGCCTGCGCCTTGAAGGATGCAGCGGCGGATGGTGCATTGCCTTGGGTCCGAGGCTGTCTTTCTTGTAATGCTATTGTTTATGGGTTCAATTTCAAAACTTCAATCTCCTCCTGTTGACGACTCTGGCCCGTCCTTAGATTTGGATAAGACTACTACTACTGGTCGTTCAGCGGCCTCTGCCTCCGCTGGATTGACCTTAAAGCCGTATAGCCCCCCCTCGTCCTCTGCGGCGTCTGGCTCTCGTGGCCGGACTCGTGGTGGCCGTAGGGCGGGGTCTTCGCGGCCCTCGTTCTCTCGCCCACTCTCGGTTACCCTCACACATGGACCTGTCTCTGCTGTCAATTTCTGTCCGGTGGGCAGGTTCCTTGCTCTCCGCCCTTCTGCTGGCTCCCTTCCGGGCAACTCGGAACGGGTGTTTCAGCGTCTTAAGACGGTGGGGGTTCCCTGTCGTTATGATATCCGCCCACTGAAGGATGGGTCTCTTCTTTTGAAGTCCCGTTCTTCGGGGGTGACTGAGTCCCTTCTACAGTTGCAGGATGTTCTGGGTTGCAGAGTTTCTGTGACTCCCCATCCGCAACTGAATAGCTGTCAGGGCACCACTTTCGCTTCCCGTCTGCTGTCAATCCCGGTTGGCGAGTTGCAGGAGAATCTTGCTCCCTAGGGGGTAATGAAGGTCTTCCGCTTTTCGTCGCGCCGGGATGGTGCTCTTACCCCGTCCGCTCGTCTGCTTCTGACCTTTGACTCCCTTGTGCCTCCGGCCCAGGTGTTCTGAGGTGTGGGTGATCGCCGGTCGTGTGAGTTTTCGGTGCGACCGTATGTGCCTGATCCGGTTCGGCCATGTTAGCTCTGCGTGCCGCCGTGAGGGTAAGCTATGTGTCCGCTGCGGTGGGCCTGCGCACCCTCCCCCATGCACGAAGCCCCCTGCGGTGCTCGAACTGCTCGGGGGCCCACCCTTCCTCCTCTCGGGACTGCCCCGTTTTCAAGTTTGAATTCGAGGTGCGGTCTTTAAGGACTACCGAATTCCTTATGCGCGGGAGGCGCGCGAGAGGGTCCGTGACCGGGAGCTGCGGCGGGGGTTGTCCTATGCTGCGGCAGTTGGCTCCGGCGGGCCCTCGGGGACCCTCCCGTGCTACCCCGGCGCCTACCGGAGTGGTGCCCCCCCCTGGAAGTTCCGGGGGTTGGTGGTGGTCCTAGCGCCGCAGAACCTTCTTGTCCCTCTGCCTCACTTTGTCATCTCGTCTGATTCCCTGCCTACAAGTGCCCCTTCTCCCTCTCCGTCCTTGGGGTCTGGATCCTTGCCTACCCGTCTCCCGGGTGGGGAAGGTGATGCCCCGAAGGGGAGGAGGAAGCGTCGCCGTGGTCGGAGTCCTCCAGACCCGATCATGACCACTGCTCGTCCTGCTTCCCCTTCTTCACCGGAGGGGAAGCGTCGCGCCACTCCTAATCCGCTCGGGACCCCCCCCCCCCTATACGGAAGGCTGGTGGGGCGTCACCTCCCGGTGCCCCAACTACTGTCCGGGTGTCGGTTGAGGTACACCGCCCCATGACACCCTCGATTACTGACTCGGTTCCCACGGTGGACCCGGTCGAGAGGGGCCTGGCCCTTCTTCATGGAGTCTCTCTCCTTCGGCTCCTGCTGAGAGTGGTCGGGTCTCTCTCCTGGATCTACCTTTCCCACCTGTGGTGGATCTTTCTCCCCCCCCCCCGTCAGCACTTGTCTGGTGTGACGAGCCCTCGAACATCTGGTTCTCCCCCCCCCTCTGGTGGGAGTCGGGGGTTTCGGCTGGGCCCGTCTCGTCGTCTCTCTCCCCCCCCTCAGGGGAGCCCCCCTCTGAACTCCCTGTTCCACTTTCCCACTCTCGTTCTACTACGGGTGAAGCAGCTGCGGAGTCGGTGGCCCCTACCCCCCCGTTCGGGGTGAGTCGGGGAAGCCGATTCCGTCCCTGGTTACGGACCGTTGAGTTTGCTGCTCAGCTTGGTCCGTGGCTATTTCTCTGTTTTCTCTGCCTTTTATTCTGCCCTTCCCCTTACAGTTCCATTTTGCATTGGAACTGTAGGGGGCTTTTAGCTAACTGGGAGAACCTAGCCTCCCTGCTGGAGAGCGAGCGGCCTTCCTGCGTTTGTCTCCAGGAGACTATCCTGGCTGCGCGGGGGCTCCCTCGCCTCTCTGGCTATGTTGGTTTCCCTTGCACCCCGGATGAGCACACACCGGCGGGGTGCGGCGATTTATGTTCACCATTCGTTACCCTCGCGCGGTGTGCCTCTTCGTACTTCTTTGCAGGCTGTGGCTGTGCGGCTCTTCTTAGATCGCCAGTACACTGCCTGCTCGATCTACATTCCTCCTCATGACCCTCCTCGCGACGCGGTTCGCGAGTTGGTGGTGCAACTGCCTCGGCCTTTTCTCCTCCTCGGGGACTTTAATAGTCGCGACCCGGCTTGGGGAGATGTCCGGTCGACAAATGTGGCTGGTATGTTGCTCTCCTTAATGGAGGAACTTTCCTTTACTTACCTCAATTCTGGCGAACCTACCTATTTTCACGAACCCACGGGTTCATTTACCTGTATTGATCTCTCCTTGGTGTCCCTCGATGCCCTACTCGATTTTTCGTGGAGGGTGTTGGGGGACTCTTATGGCAGTGATCATTACCCAGTCTGTCTTGAGCCGGTCGGACCGCAACCGGGTGTCTCGTCTCGACCGAGGTGGTGCCTGCGCGGGCTGACTGGCCATCCTTCAGAGCTCGTTCCGTCATTGCCCGTTCGGTTTTGGACTTTGGCTCTGTGGATGAGAGCTTGGAGTTCTTCGAGCGGGTGGTGATGGGCGTCGCGGAGGACTGTATTCCTCGATCTTCCGGTAACCCGCGGACGCGTAGCGTCCCGTGGTGGACTCCAGCATGTCACCAGGCGGTGTGTGAGAGGAAGAGGGCAACGCGCCGCTTCCACCGCACCCGGCGCACGGACCACTTGATTGAGATGCGGCGGGCGAAGGCTTTCGCCCGCCGGACTCTCAAGTTGGCCCGTCGGGCCTCTTGGCGTGCTTTTGTATCTGGCATTTCCTCGTCTACCCCTTCTGCTGCTGTGTGGCGGAAGGTACGTAGTATCGAGGGGAAGCCGGTCCCTGCTCGTCGCCCTGTCCTTCGGGACGGGGACGGCTTCCTTTCGGATCCTACTGCTGTGGCCGATCGGCTGGCCGGGGCTTTTGCTGCGGTTTCCCGTTCGCCTTCAGCTGCGGATCGTCCTTTATCGGATGTTACGTTCCCGCCACCTGGGAACGAGCCCTATAACCGTCTCTTTACGATGCGGGAACTTCGGGCTGCCTTGGCAACCCGTCGTTCTTCCGCCCCTGGTCCTGATGACATTCCGTATGACTTTATTCGGAATCTGCACCCGATGGCCCTACACTTCTTGCTGGATCTTTTCAACCGGATGTGGGTTGAGGGGTCGTTCCCTTCCCGTTGGAGGGAGGCGATTGTGGTCCCGATACCTAAACCGGGGAAGGATCCGGCGGAGGTGGCGGGCTATCGGCCTATTGCCTTGACGAGCTGCTTATGCAAGCTCCTTGGAAAAATGGTGGCCGTCCGACTTTCATTTACACTGGAGTCGCTTGGGTTATACCCCCCGACCCAGTATGGCTTTCGTCGGTTTCGGGGTACTCTGGACCCCCTTCTCCTCCTTGGTCATGATATACAGGAGGCCTTTTCCCGCCGGAATCTTGTTCTGGCCGTCTTTTTCGACGTCCAAAAGGCCTATGACACGACCCGTCGGGGAGTTGTCATGGACCGTTTGAAGTCTCTTGGTTTCGTGGGCTTTTGCCCACGTTTATTCGTAACTTCCTCTGCCGTCGCACTTTCCGCGTCCGTAATGGGGCGGCCCTATCTGACCTGTATGTTCAGGAGGAGGGGGTGCCTCAGGGGTGTGTACTGAGCGTCTCCTGCTTCAATCTGGTCATGTCTGCGCTACCGGGGGCCCTCCCGCCCTCGGTGTGTTGTTCCGTCTACGCCGACGATCTGGCTGTCTATGCCGCGGGGACGAGCTCCCCCCCTCGTGGAGAGGCAAGTCGAACTCGCGGTCAATCGGGTTGGGCGTCATCGGTGGGCCTTACTCTGTCTTCCCCGAAGACTTCGTGTGTGGCCTTCCTTCCGTCGAGGAGACGGGGCTCCGGCACCGTCCCGGCCTTTAATCTTACACTCGGGGGTCAGCCTCTGGCCCTCGTTCCATCAGTGCGTTTTCTGGGTATGGTCTTCGATAACCGTTTGAGCTGGGTCCCCCACCTTCGCAGGCTGCGCGAGACCGCAAGGCGTACCCTGGATTTGCTGGGGCATTTGTCTCGCACTACATGGGGCGCGGATAGGCGGACACTCCTCCATTTGTACGTGTCCCTGGTACAATCAAAACTAGACTATAGGAGTGTGGTGTATGGCTCCGCCTCCTGTACGGCCCTTCGGATACTGGACCCGGTCCCCTCGAGAGGACTGCGCATGTCCTCTGGCGCCTTCCGCCCCTCTCCGGTTCATATTGAGTGCGACATCCCTCCCTTACAGGATCGGAGGTCGTTCCTCATTGCCAAGCACTATCTCCGGATCCTCCGTCTTCCCAACTCTCCTCTGTTCCAGGTGGTGGAGAGGGCGTTCTTCCGGGATGGGGGTTGGTATTTCACCGACACAGTGACCTCCCTCCTCGATGGTATGGGCACTCCTCCTCCATCCGTCATACCGGTCTCTTTCAGGGTGTTGCACCTTGGGAGAGCACCCCTGTTACATGCTGTAGGGCGTTGCGCCCCGTTCGCAGGGCCGATTCTGACTCTGCCTTGCTTCGGTCTGTTCCTTCAGCATACAGCGTGTCACTCTGCATGTGTTGCGGTCTTCACAGATGGCTCGAGGTCGTCGGGGGCGTTGGGGCTGCGGATGTTCCCCAGTCGTCTGCCCTTGCTCCCCGATGTATCCGCCTCCCTGATGAGGCTTCCGTTTTCACGGCGGAGCTCTATGCCATTCTGAGCGCTCTGGAGGTGGTGCGGGAGCATCTGGATGGGTCGTTTGTTATCTATTCGGATTCCCGCAGTGCCCTGGATGGCTTGGAGTGTTTCGACCCCGTCCACCCACTGGTCCGACGTATCCAGTTACTGTGCCATATCCTTGTCACTTCTGGTGGCAAGGAGGTGGTATTTTGCTGGGTCCCTGCACATGTCAACGTGGCTGGAAATGAGGCTGCCGATCAAGCTGCCCGTTCCGCGTGCCGACTACAGGCTTCACCCGTCTCCCCTTTTCCGATTATATCCCTGGTTTTCGTAGGTTTTTGCGCTCCCGGTGGCAGAGTCGCTGGGATGGCGCTACAACTAACAAACTCTGCAAAATTAAACCCAAATTGGGATGTTGGGCCTCTTCCTTCCATCGGTCGCGCCATAAGGTGGCGGCTCTGACCCGCCTCCGTATTGGCCACACCCACCTGACCCATGGCTATTTGATGGTCGGGGATCGGGTGCCCCGATGTCCCAATTGTAACGTCCCACTTACAGTTGCCCACCTCCTGGTGGAGTGTCCGCTTTACTCTGCGCTGCGTGCAGAGTATTTTCCCTTTTTGATGAGCGTCGGGCCTTGTGATAGGCTCGGCGCTATTCTTTCTGAAGGGCCCTACTTTTCGGTAACCGCGTTGTTCTCCTCTTTCGTTCCCGACTTCTTTACCGGCTGTGACTCCGCTATGATTTTTCTGTATTCCCCCCCCCCCCCCCGTCTATTGTTCATTTGCGCCTTCCAACTTGCAGCCCGCGGAATGGACGTTTGCCAAATTTAATTTCTGAATTTTCTTCCCTATTTTGTCAGTTCTAGTAGGGAGAACAACATTCAGCGGGTTCCTAAGTCGTATTAACCAACAGTGTATGATTATAGGCAACATCTTGGCCGCGCTTTATAGAAGTTGGACAGCACTGGCCTAAACCATTAGAAGTACAGTAAAACTAAACATACCTTACAAAAGAGAATTTAATCCCGCATTTAATGAGAAACGATTAAAACTTGGTGTTCCCGCCATTGGCTTCCAAGACAGGCTGAATTCGCTTTGGGTAGCTTGCCAAAAGTGACGTGAATAGATCTTTATCGTTACGCAAATTTGCTAAAACAGTTTCAATGTGTTGCGTCATTGTATCCTTCGAAAATCGATTTGCTGCAGGTTCTTGAAACGAGAGACATTCAACCTTGTCCTTTATAACTGGCCATTCTTCATTTCCAAAGAAATCGATCTCATGGTTCCGCAACAACTGTTGAGTGGCTAATGCCTTAAAGCAGGGGGCCTTATCGTGCAGAAGTGTGACTTGATCGACATCCATAACATTGTTTGGGTTTCTTAGAAAAGGAATGACATGCTGGGATAGAATAATATCACGAAAATACTGTCCATCCCAATTCTGACCATTTGGCTTCAGCATCCACATGAGCTTCTTTGCAGTGAACAAAACAAACACACCAACACAGTCTGGACTTTTTAATAATTCGCGATAATGTTCATTGTCATCGATTTCATCTGGTGTTGTGACCCACACTCGATCATTTTGGTAGTTAGGCCGACGTGTTACGTAAACAAAAAATTCATCGGAGGCAGCTAAATGCATGAAATCATCCACATCCCAATCTTCAAGATAATAGGCAAACCACATTCTGTCATTAATGTTAAGTTGAGTTTTTCTTGGCTTTGGAAGTTCATGCCAAGGCTTTAAACCTTGCCTCTGACAGTACAGTCGAATGATCTCACCACTAACGATCTTTCCTCTCAACACTTCGATCTCTCTAGAAAGTTTAGCACAGCTGTTTTTCCGCTTACGCGTACCGCTTTCAATGATGTCCTTTGTTTCCTGAGAGAGTGGCAAATTTGGGCGCCCAGATTTGGTTGTATCCATTTCACATTCATCCAAAGTTTTATTCCAATTTCTTTTGACGAAGTCCTCACTTCTTCGCAACTTTTTGGCAACCCATGAACGTTTTATGAAGGTGGCTCCAGCATCACGAGCTTCCCGAAATGTTATTGCTCGTATGCGATCTATCACACGTTGCCTCTCCGAATCACCAATTAATTGAGAAGCCATTATATTATCACTTTATCAGCTAGAGTAATTTTAATACCTGCAATAAATAAAGAATTTTACATATTTTTATAATCACTAAAAAATATTTCGATATAAGTAAACATGTAAGCTGCAAATGGGGGGGCTAAGGTTTTTTGGAACCCCTTATATAAAATATAAACTTTGGTGGGCACGCAAATTTTTTTTTGTTTACACTGGTTTTTTGGCACGCGACTGTAAAAAGGTTCGTCACCCCTCTTCTAGGCGAACCTTTTTCTGAAACTGTACACATGTATAACGGAGTAGAAGACTATCACATTAAAGGGAGTTAGAGGTGGATCCAGAGCCTGAAAATGACCAGTTTACTGTCCGGGAGTCTGGGGGCCGCCTAGATGCCCAGTGGGGTTCAAGGGCTTAGGGGCGGAGCACCGGGAAACTCGTGAAACTACAAACTCGCATTGCGATATGTTACCTCATTTAATACAAACCGACTCCAAATATTTAAATTTTTTAAACAAATATGAAAGTATATTACACAGATTAATTGCTAAGTATACTGTAGCTACCAGTGTCTGGTGATGATGAATACCCTTAAAGTAAGAGTACATATTTTCAATAATTAATTGTTTATCATGCAGGGATTTTTTTAAGGTTGAGGTTCGGGTGTAAATAACTGAAACTTGGGTGTAAATGAAAAATTTTTTACTTTAAGAATTATCTGCAAACATGAAAAACAATATACGTACGAACAAATTAGGACAAACAGTATGCACTTTTTAGATTCACACAAGAGTCAAGCAGTGCATACATTGGTCGACTATTTTTTTTAGATTTAAATTGTATTTTTTCGGGTGTAAATTTTACACCCAAAATGACCTTAAAAAAAAACTCCTGAAGTTCATGCAACAAAGATCTTTCATTACATGATCGCTTCCTAACGATGTTTGTTTAAGGAAACCTGAAAGTTGCAGACTTTGCAAATTCTGACAGTTTTGTGCAAAACGCTCCAAACCGGTATGAAAACGCGCCTGGAAGTTGAACAAACCGTGTGGAAGTTGAAGTAAGGAAAATCAACAGGATTTAATGGAGTATGTAGAGATCTTAAATGTGGAGGTAGAATGGTGTTTGGATGGTTGTGGAAGATACGTCAAAAAGCATAGGAAAGTGGGTGTGCTCCAGGTGATTGGACAAAACCTGTAATTGTACCACTAAATAAAAGTAAGGTGAAATAATGGAATGTAATAAGTATAGCCGAAAATGTATCAGGACGAATGGCTTGGTAGATAAGGTGAAAAATGACTGTTTTGGATTGAAATGACTAAGGGAACCCAGCAGGGTACCCCATGGTAAAAAAAAGTGATTTGAGTGAGTAAGGTCCAACTGCCTCGCTTCCAAAGTGGAATACGTTCTTTCCCGCTCTCCTTTGCTGAAATCTCCATTTTAGGAGATTTCAATGTTCACTACCACCTTTGGCTTTCCTCTCATTTCACTGACATCCTTGGTGAACTAACAACTTTTCTATCCTAAATGACCTAGAGCAGATTGTACAGCACCCTATTCGTATCCCCAATCGCCTTGGAGATAGGCCCAACATTCTGGATTTATTTCTTGGCTCTCATCCTTCTTACTCTGTGAAAATTTTCTCTCCATTGGGCTCCTCTGATCACAATCTTATAGCTGTTTCCAGTTCTATCGCTCCAATTCGGCCTTTGGCACTTCGGCGCCGCTGATTGGGAGGCCCTTAGGCAGTACTTGTGTAATTTCCCATGGAATGATTACTGCTTCCGTGGCCGGGGCCCTTCTCGGTGTGCAGATCGCATCACAGAGGTGATTCTCTCCGGTATGAAGGCATACATTCTGAGGTGACGTGTCATCCCATAAGTAATGTCGTTTTTTAGATCGGAATTTGAAGGACAAAAAAAAAACTCAACTGAGACTTTTTAATCTAGTATATATTTTCCATCGGAATCACTGACACTCTGCCAACGTCCTACAAGCTTTTCAATGCCATGTTTATAAAATTCAGGCAGTTTTGAGGCAAAAAACGTACTGGTGTGCAGGTCATCTAAAGAAGTATACTGTTTCTCGTCAAGATAGTTTTGCAGACTTCTGAAGAGATGATAATCTGAAGGCGCAAGGTCTGGAGGATGTGGAAGTTTTTCCCACCCAAGCTCCTCAATTTTTGCAGAAGTGATCCGAGCGGTATGAGGACGTGCGTTGTGGTGGTGGAACACGATTCCTTTCCGATTAACCAAAGGTCTCTCTTCTTTTAGTGCAGTGTTCAATCGATCCAGTTGTTGACAGTAGACTTGAGCGGCGATTGTTTGGTTGTGTGGTAAGGTTTCAAAGTGTATTACACCACCTTTATCCCACCAAACACTAAGCAACACCTTCCGAGGGTGAAGATTTGGTTTTGGCTGTGGTGTCGCTGGTTCTCCGGCACAAACCCACTGTCGACGGCGCTTAACATTCTGGTACAGTAGCCACTTTTCGTCACCAGTTACTAAACGGTGCAAAAACGGATCTTGGAGTTCACGGGAATGAAGAGCTGTGCTAATGTTTACCCGCACCCTCAGATTGTCGACCGACAATTCATGTGGCACCCATTTTCCTAACAGGCACTTTCCCGAGTTGTTGCAAATGTCGATGGATAGTGGACGGGAATGAATTGAGTTTCTGGGCCAATTCTTCGACAGTTGTTGAACAGTCTTCAAGTGCGGCTAACAGCAGGTCATCATCAAACTCAGCAGGGCGTCCAGAGCGTGCTGCATCTGTCAAACAGCAGTCACCATTCCTAAACTTTTGAAACCATCTTTGACATTTCCTCACATGCAGAATATCGTTGCCATAAATGTGCTGAATGTTTCGCGTTGCTTCAGTAGCACTATTTCCTTTTTTGAACTCGTAAAGCATTATATGCCTGAATTGCTCTTCTGATACCGCCATGTTTATGAGGGGTTCACATAAAGCAAAACATACGTCTTCACTGGTCAAGGTCTGTAAAGTATGTAGCGAAACACGATAGCTCTCCTCTTAGATATAACCTTCGGAAAATTTATGCTTAAACCGAGTAGGACTAGTTTAAACTTAATCTATTGTAAAAAACGACGTTACTTATGGGATGACCTGATATGTATATAGTCAAAGTCACTAAAGGGAAAAGTCATTAAAAGAAAGCTGAATGGCAGCACAAAAAGATAAACAGCGGGACGTTGTCTGTTTTGTTATTTGGCTGCCCGAAACCGCATGCGTTTTTGTATCTGCAGGAATCGTTGATTCCAAGTTGAATTTTGTGATGCTTCTAAAATGGCTAAGTGAAAGGAGTTTAAGTTGTCTAATTATTACACTGGTATGCATCAATTTTGCTGTCAAGGGTTTTGTAAGTGATTCTTAGAGTTTTTCCTGCTGATTTCGCATCTGCAATCCGTTTTTCTCAATCAGCTCAGGTTATCCGGCTATGGCCTCATAAGTAAAATAGAATTTTTCGTGATTTTGTCAAAGCGGAATTGGAACAGTAACATCTATCATCACTTGTTTCACTTGTATAATATCTTTTTTAACTTTTCAGGCATATAGATAAAATATTTCATAATGAATAGAGCGTGTAAAAATGATCCCAATAGATTCTGCTACATATGTGGGACGGTTACCATGCCAAATAACCAGTCCCAAATCACTAAATTTGTGAAGACAATGTATAGAGCATACTTTGGAATTAAGCTAGGGGACCAGGACAAAAATTTCGCCCCTCATATGTGCTGCAAGACGTGCATTGAAAATTTGAGAAGATGGAGCAAAGGCAGAGCGAAATCTTTGCCTTTTGGAATTCCCATGATTTGGAGAGAAGGAAAGGATCACGTGACAGATTGCTATTTCTGCATGACAAACCTCCAAGGTGGGCTTATAAATTTATTTTTCTTAAATATTTTGAAATCCTCGTATGAAACTTGACATAATATTCACCATAATGTAATATTCACCAGATATAGCATAATATTCACCATAATGGTAATCATACATTTACATATACATATTGTTATAGAAAATACATTTACACATACATATTGTTATACAAGTTACATTTACATATACAATGATTGTATATTTTCTTTCTTTTTCATTCATATTGTCCCCGAAGGGACAATATGAATGAAAAAGAAAAAATATACAGACTCCATCGACCTATTTCATATCTTACAGACCGCAGCCTTCCCTCACGAGCCGCCACTGTCTGAATGCTTCTTCTATTTCATATGCAAGTTTTATATCCATGTTTCTGTGTTTCTATTTTCAGGAGTTAACAAGAAGAATAAACACATTGTTGTATACCCTGACATTCCTTCTGCTATGAGACCTGTACACCATGGTCCTGGAATTCCAATACCCGACCCACTCAAACCCTGGACTTCGATGATTCTGATGATGAATCAATGACCAATGCCAATGACCAGTCCCAGTCGTATATACTAGGGTGGAGTGAAAATGGCCCAAAAAATTTTTTTTGTGAATTTTAACTTACTTGAGGTTTTAAAAGTTGCCAATGGGCTAATAGAACAATATGCAAAAAAGTTTATTAAAATCAGACAATCTTTTGATCGACCACCAGACGTTATAAGTTTACAATAATGTACGATTTTACACAAAAATACCTAAAATACGAGTAAACATCAGACTATATATTTTTAGTTATTTTGGCACACTATTATGCTAACGATAGAGTCTGAGTTATGCATGCATGGTTAATTCAGAATTGATAGTCACGTTTAGACTCAAGTTTCGGCATAAACTGCCGAGAAGCGACGCGAGCCCGAATAAATCCATGGCGGGACGTCTCGCCACACACAGCGGCTGAAGCTTCGGTAACTAGGTTCACGCATCTTTCCACCGCCTGTGTGTGACAAGGGAAGCGAGGGAAGAGGACACTTGGTGAAATTTGAGCAGAGATCATGTCGTTCAATTCGTTGTCCGTCATATCCATCGTAACAGGAGGCTCCGTCACGGTCAAAGTCTGCCAATCGACCATGTCCTGGTATTCGGTCGCGTCGAGGTTGAGCGGTGGCACTCGAAACCTGCGGATTTTGTTTGCAGACACATGTGATCTTGCCTTCATGATTCTTCTGAGTCCGAGTTCCCTTATATGTGGTCGCTCATCTGTGATCATGGCTAATAGCACGTTCTCGGGGTGTCCGCAGAAGCCGTTTCGCCGAATCACCGGGTCGACGACTTTCTTTAGAGAGGAGCTGAGGTACCGTGTTCTCACCATCATCCCGTGCAGATGTTTGGCTCCATCTTTGCATGATGGCTGCGTCTTGATGGCGAACCATGTTGGGGCGTAGACCCGGATGATGAATGTGACAAGAGTTTTGATGTTGTTGGATGGTGCATCGAGGCCAACATAGAGGCGGAGGATTCTGTTGGCAGTTGTCAACCATCGCGAGTGGTTCAATGGTCCCGGTTTTCGCAATGCTAGATCACAGGGACAGTGTCCTTCACTGACAGCTTGACACATCTGCCACAGGTACTGCTGGTCAGTGCTCAGGTCCTTCACGTCAACATGCGGCAGTGGCTGTAATGGAGATATAGGTTCATACGATGTTATATGGAGTTCCGTGCATGCTGTGAGAGATTTCCCTATCGGTCCTGAGAAGCACTTAGGTCCTGTAGTTGCTCCATCTAAATGCTGAAACAGGTGTCGCAGGGGGAGCTCGTTAGCATGTAATAAGCACACGAGCCATTGCAGCGGTTTTTGTAGTAATTCCTCAAGCTGCCGAATAACTCCGCCATTATGTCCAGTGTTGACAGCGGTTCCGTCGCATCCGACGACTTTCACACTGTCGAGATCCACACTTCGCGCAGCCAAGCATTCAAAGATTACTTTGGAAATCGCCTTGCTTGATCCACTTGACGGCGTCACGTGGCCAAAGTACGATGAACCTGGTTCACAAATAATGCTGACGTGCTCTTCTGTATCTCTGTCCCGGTGGCCATGTCCTGCGGCGTCTCGTACATTTTTCATCGTTCTATCCTTTCGACCGTCGAAGTACAATCCAGGCAAGTCTGTCATACTGCTGTCTAGTTTTGTCAGTTCTTGACGAGTTCTACTTCTTTCTCGGCGAATTTTACTACGATCAATGACTTTGGAGGTGTCATTTGTAGACACAATTCCAATGTCTTGTAGCACGGATGAGGCAATAACGGCTGCTGCTCGATCTGAGACGCCCGTTCTATCGCACGCTTTAGCCAAACATGGTAATCGTACAGTCATCGTCATTCTTTGACGTTTACTCTCCAGTGTCGATAGATCAGGTTTACAGTGTGACTTAGATAGGGTGTATTCTTCGTCGCTGTTGTCGGTGTCGTCGTCCTTGTCTTCCTCGTTGTAGCTTCCAGAATTGCATTGCTGCTTCGATTGTTCTTGGTGAATGCTGTGTCTTCTCGATTCACAGACTTTCCTGGATATTTTCTTCTGTAGCTTTGTTGTTTCCACCAAATCGATGCCTCCTATAATCATCTTTCTGGCTCCTCTCTGGTCCTCTAGAAACTTTCTTTCTTTGAGTGGTACTTTGTCCGCTCTTTCGCACTTACAGCTCATGACGAAATCTACACATTTGCATTTGCTAATGTCGAAGAGTTTATCTGCGTCTTCTCTGAACTGTTCAAGTTGTTGCTTGTAGTTGTCGTTTTCCTTCCGAGCCTTGTATGGTTTCAAGATTTTCTTGTATTTCTCGTTGTACGGTCTGAGCGTTTCAATCACTCGTCCGTGCGTCACGGTCGGAAGAGACGCTTTCTCCCAAACAAGTTCAACATCAACGCAATCTTTTTTTGATACTTCGGCGAACGGTGGATATTTGTTATTCTTCGTTGTCAGCTGTTGTCTTGTATGGATGTAAGCCTTCATAACATCAGCGTAGGTGGGAAGAACATTTGTGGGTATCTCGCGTGGCGCGCCAAAAATCACACATGCCGCCTTCTCCCTCGTAATAATTTCCATTCTGAAAAAAAAAACTTATTATAAATTGTAAGCAATGTAAGACTATTAAAGAATTTCTGCAAGAAAAAGAAATATCAAATTAATACTGTCACACTCGCTTGTCAAACACCTATAAACAGATATCAATATGTAATTAACTTACTTTTAATATCAAGTTTCACGAAAAAATGATGATAACAGCACAAATAACCTTCAATTCTCACTGCCACATGTGCACTGAGCTTGGCGGAGCAGCCGCGCTTTGCATATTACTCACTCTCCCCCACTCCCAATCTCCCATCCCCTCTGACTCACGGACTGCATATGTTATCGCACCAAATCACTACTATCACTGAAACTAGCATTAAATCAATGTATGGTTAACTAAACTCTTTCTTATCTCACTTACTCACATCAGCTCTAATAATTTGGCCACCCTCTGTAATTGCCATTAATTTACATTCCACACATGTTGTAATCTTAAATGTCAACCTCAAGTATGCAATAACACAGTCTACAGCAAACTAAGCTGTTAATTATTTGCATAAACATGGATGAAAGACCAGCATCTTGGATGACTCCTGATGGGCAAAGCGATCGTTAAAACATGAAATATGCCATATATTAAAATCGCTGGTGGTCAATCAAGCAATGCTTCAATTGTATTATAATTTCACATGCTTGTTTCTAAAGCCCATTGGCAACTTTTCCACACTCAAGTAAATTAAAAATCCAAAAATGATATTTTCACTCCACCTTAGTATATACCTCAAAATACCGCTTCAAATGAGCCGAGGCCTCTCAACCAGGCCAAACTTAATGATCTTACCACGGATTTAGGACTTTCCAAATTAGCTGCCGAGATCTTGGGCTCACGACTTCGAGAGGACAACTTGCTGGCTCCGGGAACAACATTCTCCTGGTATAGGAAACGAGAGGAAGAATTCCGCAAGTTTTTTGCAGTGCACGAAAATACCTCTTCCTTAGTGTACTGTTGCAATGTTGAGGGGCTAATCGAATCCTTGGGCCTGCCATATAACGCATCAGAATGGAGGCTATTTATAGACTCGTCTAAACGAAGTTTGAAAGCAGTACTTCTCAACATTGGAATAGGGTTGCATCAGTCCCTGTAGCACATTCCGTACAACTTACTGAGAACTACGATAACATGAAAATTTTACTGGATGCTCTCGTATACGACCAACATAACTGGAGGATCTGTGGAGATTTGAAGGTAATACTAATATCATAAGTAAACTATTGCTATTGACTATGTTGTTTTTCCAAAGGTTATTTGAGAGCGTATAAGAACACTTAACTTCCCCACAGAAGTGATACAGTCCAATGCATAGATTTTTTTATCTGATAGAACAAATTCTCTAAATTCTTTAAATATTTTCATTTTTTTCAGATTGTGGCATTTGTATTGGGAATGCAAGGGGGATACACGAAATACCCATGTTTCCTCTGCAAATGGGATAGCCGAGCGGATGAGAAGCACTATGCACAGCGTGAATGGGCATCCAGAGAGAATTTTGAACCTGGGTCGCATAATGTCGTTTCAGTGCCCCTTGTACCACCAACAAAAATTTTGCTCCCACCACTTCATATTAAGCTGGGCTTGATGAAAAATTTCATCAAATCAATGAATAAGGAGGGTTCAGCATTCCGATATCTCGAGAGTAAATTTCCTCATATATCTGATGCTAAACTAAATGCTGGGGTTTTTGATGGTCCTCAAATTCGAACTTTGATCAAGGATACTCAGTTCGAAAACGCAATGACTCCAACTGAGAAGAATGCCTGGCAAGCGTAGAAGTCCAGAATACGAGTCCGTTGTCGAAAACTTGATGGAAGCTTTCAAAGCTCATGGGTCGCGCATGTCCATAAAAATGCACTTTTTGTGGTCCCACTTGGACTATTTTCCTGAAAATTGCGGGGATTATAGTGAGGAACAGGGTGAACGATTTCACCAAGATATCAAAATAATGGAAGAGAGGTACCAGGGAAACTGGGATATCAATATGCTGGCGGACTGTTGCTGGTGTTTGAAGCGAGACGTGCCCGAAGAAAAACACAGACGGAAAGCCAAAAAAACTTCATTTCTTCCTCAATAAACTTTTTTCCATATTCATTGTATGAATGAAAGTATTTATTCACACAATGTTTTCATTTTTCACGAGTGTTCTTATAATATTACTCGTATCTACAGTGTTTAAGCTAAAAAAATCAATAAATTTGGGGATAAAATTGGACTTATAATAAATGGCCAATAGAGAAAAAACCTGACCTGATTGAGGAAAACCAATGTCATTTTCGAATTCAGTATGGTCGAATTATATAATATGAGTTGAAAAAACCCTCACAGCAGACAAAAAAATTTCATATGCATACCAGTGTTATATCAGTGTTATATCAGCTTCTAAATTAGCAAAGTTAGAAAATTAAGTAGGTCGTTGTGGGACGCTGGCACCTATTGTAGGCCCTAAAGATGATCTAAATCACAGTACCTGCAAGTACCTTTATTGCCTATTTAATAACCTAATACCTAACGGGGTCTAACATCCCCACATTATTACACATCCATATTCTATTCCTACCACTAATGCAAAAAAAAAAAAAAAAAAACCTTGGTTTAACTTGTTCCAATGCTATCCGCAACGAAGAGGAGGCTTTCAGAAGGTACCGTCGCCATCCAACTCCTGACTTTCACTCGGCTTATATTTCTGCGGAATCGTGTAAAATCTGTTCTTCGATTCGCCAAAAATTCCTTCATCCGACAAAAATGTGAAAATCTATCTAACTAGCCGAAAACCCGCCCTTCGTGCGGGTAGCAAAAATATCCCAGCCGACGACGGTCGAATATTTTCGAAGACTGTTATTAGTTAGGTTAATTGTACGCCCTTGACGATTGGTTAGGTTAAGTCGTGATATTTTGGTTAAAGCTAACGAAAATATCACGACTTAACCTAACCAATCGTCAATGGCGTACAGTATAAAGAATCTTCTTCTCTTTTCGAGCGTGACCGACTGACAGACATTCCTGGGTGTTTATATTAATAATTCTAATTATTCTCGCTCGTTCTGGCATCTACCTAAGAACCTCTTCAACAACTTTACTGCCTCTTCTTTCCTCCTCTTTTCCATTCCAACGGCACAGTTGCCGTCTCTTCTCCTGACAAAGCTGAACTCTTCGCTCAAACTTTCGTTTACAATTCAACCCTGGACGATTCCGGTGCTGTTCCTCCATCCCCTACCCCTCTGACTTTATTATGTCTGAAATTAGAATCTCTTCTAAAGATGTTTTTTTTCTGCCCTATCTGGGCTCAACTCTAGGAAGGCGTATGGTCCTCATGGTGTTCCTCCTGTTGTTCTTAAGAACTGTGCTTCTCTGCTGACACCCTGCCTAGGCAAATTCTTTCGTCTTTGTCTCTTATCTGGTACGTTTCCTTCCTGCTGGAAGTTCGCTTTTATTCAGCCTGTCCCAAAGAAGGGTGACTGCTCTCAACCCTCCAACTATCGTCCAATTGCTTTGATTTCTTGTCTTTCCAAAGTTTTTGAATCTATCCTTAATAGGAAGATTCTTAAACACCCTTCTTCTCTCAATCTTCTTTCAGATCGTCAGTATGATTCCGCAAGGACGCTCTACTGGCGATCTTCTTGCATATCTCTGACTCTTGGTCATTCTCCTTTCAGGATTTCGGTGAAACGTTTGTTATTGCGCTAGACATATCGAAAGCTTTTGATAGATTCTGGCACAAATCTTTAATTTCCAAACTGCCCTCCTTCGGTTTCTCTTTCTATCTGTGCCTTCATCTCTAATTTTCTTTCTGGCCGATCTATAGCTGCAGTTGTAGATGGCCACTGTTCGTCTCCTAAAGTTATTAACAGTGGTGTTCCTCAGTGTTCTGTCCTGTCACCCACTCTTTTCCTTTTATTTATCAATGATCTTTTAATTCTCACTTCCTGTCCTATTCATTCCTATGCCGATGATTCCACTCTTCACTTCACCCACTTCCCAAAGCGTCCCTCACAGCAGTCTCTTCATGATTCGCGTGGGACGGCTATGGGGCACCTGACCTCTCTCTACTCATCACAATCTTCCACACAACTACATCCTTACTTTCAACAACACAACTCAATCTTTCCTCTTCTCTAACATTCTTGGCGTTTCCTTTTCTCGTGATCTTTCATGGAAAGATCACATATACTCTCTAAAACACCTTCTAAGAGGTTAGGTGTGCTGTACCGCCTCCGCGGTTTCTTCACCCCTACTCAGTTGCTGTCTCTGTGCAGGGGTGTTGTTCGCCCCTGTATGGAGTATGCTTCTCGTGTGTGGGATAGTTCAACCCACACAGCCGTACTTGACTGAGTGGAATCAAAGGCTTTTCGTTTCATTAATTCCCCGCCTCTTACTGTTTGTTTTCAATCTCTCTCCCTTCGCCGCAATGTTGCCTCACTCTCTCTTTACTATCGCTATTATAACGGACACTATTCTTCTGAACACTCTAACTGCATGCATCCTCCTTTAAGGAGAGCACGCAGTACCAGACTTTCTACACTCGCATTCCTTTTCTGTACAACTCTCTAATGCGAGGGTTAATCGCTATTTTCAGTCTTTCATCTACTCAACCGGTCAACTCTGGAACAATCTTCATCAATTCATCTTTCCTCCTGTCTATGACCTCCCATCTTTCAAACGCAGAGTATCTAGGCATCTCGACAACCCCGGACCTTGATTTTGGCCCTCTTCTTATTCTAGGGGAGGGGCGCATTTGCAAGTTGCCCTTGGCCCCTCCTTCCTACATAAAAAAAAACTAGTTCTTCATTAGTTGAGTAGTGGTTAAGATTCCAAGAAAAGCTGTAGGTCGATCCCATCAATCACATGACCTTGTGTTACGAAGGTGGTTAAGTTACCCCAATCATCATTATTATTGTAGCAAAATAGCTGATTCAAAAACTAAGTGATATAAAGAAAAAGTGCGCGCGCGTGTATGTTAATTAAAGCGAGTTGAGTGACTGGTTCGGTATTAATGTTAGAGTACGACAAACGTGTGTAGTATTTCCTTAATTGTTCAATGTGGATTAGGTAATACGTGAAATGAAAGCATGATTGTGAGGAATAAATCTAAAAGGCGGTGAGTGTTGGTTGCTCACCAGAGTTATTCTTCACACTAGTATTTATATACTGTGTGATAGAGCGTGCTTGGTAGTATTGAAACACGCTACCAATCAACCAACAAACAAAAAAGATGTTGGTGGGAAAAAGCCGGAAAAGAACATGCATGAAGAGCGGCATGGCGAGTGGCAGGGCCCGATTTTCCAATAGGCAACATAGGCCATTGGCCTAGGGCCCACCAGTAACGGGGGGCCCACTGGGGACCTCCTACAATCCCTTGACACAAACAGTATCATTGACAAATTTGCCATAGAAAAAAGAAGGAAAAAGTCATTTTGAACTTCACATAGTTGTGCTTGCAAAATTTATTATGCTTCAGTTTCATTGTATTTTTCCATTATTCCTATGTGTAAGATGTACATGATATGGAACTTGATTTACTTTGATGTACTTGATATGGAACTAATTTGATTAAAAATTATTAATGTGTAATGTATTACATTATGTTGTAATTCTTATTGCAAAATTTATTATGCTTCAATTTGACTATTTTTTTCCATTATTCTTTGTGTAAGAATAAGTTGTACATGATATAAAACTAATTTGAATAAAATTATTGATGTGTTACATTATGTTGTAATTCTTTTTTTTTTACATTACAATATTACGATATATATATATATAATATTTTTTTTGGGGGGGGGGGGGCACTGATAAGGTTTGGCCTAGGGCCCACAAGCAAGTAAATCCGGCCCTGGCGAGTGGGAAGGCTAAAAACGGAAGAGCGGAGACCAACAAGTACGCTCGACAAAATTAAGCAACTGGAAGAAAGACTCCAATAAGACATCAAGCCTGATTAAGGAGACCAGGACTTATCTAATAACACTCGGTAAGTGAACAATTGTATTTCTAAACCTCAGTTTAGTGATAACATTTAAACTAGGTCCAGTTAAATTAGGCCTACATTGTGATCTGAGACCTAGCATCAACTCATAGCTTAACAAAGACTAAGGTAAATTACCTAACCTAGTTTGGTGAGGGATCCTACTGTGGACCTCAATTTACTCTACCCGCTCTGGACCATTTCCGGAATCTCTTGGCTGACCCCTACAAGGCTGGGCTTAACCTACTCTACAGTTAGACTGGAGATATTAGGGGTGGGTTAATTGGGGACCAACTGGTGCTGTCAAAACTGCCTAGAGAACAGAGATCTCCCAAGGAAAAGTCCACTTCATCCTTGGGAATGGCCTACTATACCGTGGCATAGGATCCATGGTGACTATGCAGGTCCTATAAATAATACTTATTTCCTAGTCATTGTGGACGCCTACTCTAAGTGGGTGGAAATTTTTCCAACCACTTCCACGACTTCGGGTGTTACTATTCGCTTACTCCGTTCAGTTTTCGCTCGATGGGGTTTACCCGTAGTCCTGGTTTCCGACAATGGTACTTGTTTTACCAGTGAGGAATTTCGTTCTGTGATAGCGTGGGGTAGACACCCCAGTTAGGTTACTTAGGTTCTAGCAAACAATCAAAAGCACTTACCGGTGCGTTGAATTAGATATTCCTTTGGGAGCCTACCATTAGATTCCTGGGTCCCACAAACAGCCTACCTAACTCTCTCTTACATTACCAATTTAGAAGCTATAGACATTACCCCTAACTATACTTAAGTACGGACAACTTCCTACCCCATTTGTCACCTTAGAAACACCACCTAATTACACTCGGCACCACGATTAGGTCAGATAGGAAAAAACATCTCTAGACTAGCCCAAAACAATCCGAACAGCCGCGTTGGTTCGTTTATGCCTTGCTGTTGCCATTCAGCTTAGCTTTAGTGATATTTCCCCTTTAGTGACTTTTAGACTATATACATATATATATACACACACACGTCACCTCAAATTTATACAGAGCATTTTTCACAGATGTTTTGCCAATTAAAAGGACTATCCAGTCCCGTAGCCAGGACTTCCCAAGGAGGCGGGGGGGGGGGGGGGGGGTCGAAATTGTAGAAAGGCGGACCTTTTGGTGCACTGACCAACACTGCGGAGGTGGCTTAGAGTAGTTGAGAGAAGTTTGTGGAGTTTAAAAAGAAAATTTAAAAAAAATGCGTTTATTTACTTAATGATGATATACGAGGAGTGATCAAAACGTATCGATAATTTTATTGCTACGGACAAATGAATGCAAATAAGAAATAACCGTTTACATATGTGAGTCTTTCTGGCGTCTGCAGTCTGAAGCAAAATCTGCTACCATGAGTCAGTAGTTGGTTGGAGCGCTTAAAAGGAGGGTATGGAAAAACTATACGCGCTCACAACATGGTATCATATGTGGTACATTTATTTCATAATTAAATATAAATTATTAATTAATTGAATTAAATATCTATACAAAGTTGCCTCGGGATTGGCGACATAGCCTATTGGGAATGAAATAATTGAATTGCCATACGTACAAAGAACCTGTATGCAGAGCTGGGCAGTATTTAAATACATTTGTATTTAAATACGTATTTAAATACATTTGTGTATTTAGAACTGTATTTATAAATACATTGTTTTTCATGTATTTAAATATAGTATTTAAATACTTTAATGAGTATTTAAATACAATGTATTTAAATACTCAAAATATAAAAATGTAAATACTTTTACTGGTTTAATACACGTTCTGTACTAGCACAGTACGACGCGCCGACAGTGTAGTACAGCATGGTTCATGTTTCAACGTGTCAGTTCAATCAGTTGTGTGCCACTCTTAGTCGAAAGCGGTTGATTTCTTTATCGTGTGCGTGTCATGGCTTCAACAAGCAAATTTGTATGTATTTAAAATGTATTTACAAATGTATTTAAATACAATTGATGTATTTTGTATTTAGTATCTAAATACATTCGTAAAATGAATTTAGTATTTAAATACATTTCTCCCATGTATTTAGTATTTAGTATTTAAATACATTCAATGTATTTATTGCCCAGCTCTGCCTGTATGTATGAATCAGCCTCACATAGCAACAAGAAAACCCAATTTATTGTTTAGTCTACCACAGAGGAGTAGACCAAACAAAAATTTTGCTAGTTCGGCAAATAATACAAGCGAACCAAGGAACGGCTCTCGGGGCTGTTTATTCGACAGCGAACGCTTTAAACAGGGAAGACGTGTTTAAGTTTTCCCTCAAGTTCTGAGTGAATTCCTTATAATATAAAACCTAATGACTATAAAAGGATAGGCCTATTCCTTCAGGGGCTTTATATAGCAAAGCTGGGCACTTGCGGTATTTTTTGCGGTACTGCGGTACTACCGCACTACCAAACCGGTACCGCATAACGCAGTACCGCAAAGGATCGCTGAAAGTACAGCAGTACCGCTACCGCATTCAAATTTCCCGCGGTACTTTCCGCGGTACCGACAAACACGACTTTTCAAAAAATTAACACTTTTTTTGAAGTAAACCTTATTACAGGAGTACAGTAAGACGAATGCTGCGTGTGTTGCATCAGCCTAACTCTAGACACGTTAAGTTTTCGTTCAGAACATGTTACGTTGCCATCCTATCACAACGCCTCAGTGCAGTGCTTGCTTTTGAGCCGGTTGCACGTGTGTTACATTTCTGTGACAAAGATCGATTTTTAGCCATTATGGCAGAAAGTTCAGGTGCGAAATCGCCGATATGCAATTTCTGAAAATATGTGCTATTACTTGTGTTGTTCTTGTGTGCAGTACCGCAGTACCGCGGAACGCACCAGGGGGACCTGAAAAAGTACCGCAGTACCGCGTAACGCACTGGGCATGCTGAGGTACCGCAGTACCGCGTAACGCACCCCCAAATTTTGGTACCGCGCCCACCACTGTTATATAGTGACTGCCTATATTAATTACCTTAAGTAAATTCGCCGCGTAACTCCATCGTGGCGGCCCTACACCGAAAATGATCGTAACGCCCTACATCGAAGCAAACAAAGACCCAGCAAAAATAAGGTGAGCAATTTCAGTTTTCATTAATACTAAGGCTCCCAACTCCCGACGCTAGAATTACCGTAATCAATATAAATATAAAGAGGTCCTTTAAAGACCTACATATTCATAACTCTCTAACGAAAAAGCATAGGGCTTTTGTCGGTAACCCTCCACTGAAGTCTGTTGGAAATTTCCAACGGATGAGGGCACAGGCAATCAACCCATAGCCCTATATAGTTTTTTCAATGGTGGCCCTGTGTATGGGGAACTAACCCCTCTAAAATTTACACTGACACACAGTGGCTAGGCTTAACTCAGTAGGCCTAACCCCAATTTCAACCGTAACCCCACTATAGTTTTTTCATATGGTGGCCTAAGCAACTGGGAACCGATTCCTTTACCTTTACACTAATCGAAAACAAAGGCTTGTTCATTTAACAGGCATAACTTATTTTAGGTCCTAAAAATAGGCCCGCAACATTAAGCCTATTTAATAGGTCCTACTCTTCAAATTCAAAACTAAGCCTTGTTAATTTAACAGGCTTAACTCATTTGAGGTCCTATAAAATAATAGGCCCAAACATAAGCCTACTTGGTAGGCCCAACAAATAGGCCTATTTAGTAGGCCCACCTAACTTTACCTTACATAATAGGCCTACCTCTTAAAGTAGGCCTTACTCTTTACACTCAAGGCCTATCCTAACTAAAAACATTGTGAATTTTTAATTTAACCTGTGGCGCAGGTTATATAAAAAACTTATTACTGTACAGTAATTTAACTTGCTCAACATCATAAAATTAAACTCAGAACTTTAACACTAACAACAATTATGGAAGACTTGGACAAAAGGGTAAGAAACCCAGACCAAGAAAACAAAAACACAGACCTTGGGGCTACGGCACCATCTCAAAATCACAAAAAATTAATGAGGAAAAAATCAGCACGTAAAGGTGTCATCACCAAACTGTACAATGATTTCAAACAAAAGGAACCTACAAGATATGATCTTGAAACAACATTAAATTCTATTACTCGTTACAAACAAGAAATTTTCATACTAGATGAAGACATAATTACAGAAATTGATGACACAATTGAACTAACAGATGATGAGTATTCTACTCTCCTACTTGACAATGAAAATTACATTACAAAAATTAACAACTATATTTCTGAAATTCAAAACCAACTTGATGAGTGCAAAAAAGAAGACACATACGAAAGCTTCTTAGAAGCTACAAGAAATGCTTCATTTAGCCCTCCCAATGTGGCTGAGGGCAATGAACTAAAATCAAAATTGCCTACACTTGCAGTACCCACTTTTGAGGGTGACAGAGCCAAATTTCAATCTTTTATTGAAAAATTTCATAGCCTTATAGGTAATAAAAACTACATTACAGATGTTGATAAATTTAGTTATTTAGTGAACTATCTGAAAGGCCCAGCCTTAAGATTAGTGGAATCACTACCAGCCATAGGTACTTCTTATTCTGTAGCAATAGAATTACTTAACAGAAATTACATGAATAAGGATGAAATTATACATGATTTGGCTCTTAAAGTAATGAACATGCGAACCCCAAAAGACAACTATGGTGACCTCTTTGATTTTTACTGTGAGTTTGAATGTCTCATGGGACAACTTAAAAACAATAATTTAAACATTGCAGAAACAGCTTGGATCATTCAAGCTGTTGTTTTTGAAAAGCTCCCTTCTAAAGTCAAAGAGATATTTCATCAGAGGACAACTGACATATACCCTAGCCTTAATAAACTAAGAGAAGATTTCCCAACTGTACTAGCACTTTACAAATCAAGTTACACACTCCCAAAATTTAACACAGAACAAGAAAAAACCAACAATGCAGAAAACCAAAAACCTAACAAAAGATTTCAACACTTACCAGTTACATCAAAACACAACCGCAAAACTCAATTTGCAGAAAATAAAGTGACAGAAAAAGACTCAAAGACTCCTACTCTGCAAAACTTTAATGTAGCTACTTTTGAGTATAATCCCACACCATGCAAATTTTGTTTTAGCAGTGAACATTATTCTACAAATTGTCCCAAATACAAAGACTTTACAGCAAGGTCAAAACGTTGTGAACAACTAAACTTATGCAAAAAATGCACTGGATCAGGGCACCAAAAGTCAAATTGCAAATCAAATTTGATATACAATTGTAAGTTTTGCAACAGTTTTGACCATGTTACCCCTATGTGTAATACACACACAGACATTGGAAAAACTGACAAACATTATGAACAAACACCCAAATCAAACCAAAACAAACAGAAACAAACCAAAAATGCTATGAATGGACATATCAGTTCATCTAGCATTAACCACAATTCAAAAATTCTTTTACCAACCACAACTTTGGAAATCCAAAACAAAAGAGGACAAATAGTACAGGTTAGGTGTCTTTTAGATACCTGCTCACAACAAACATTTGTAACTAAACAACTGATAGAAAAATTGGGACTTCAAAACCAACAAGGAGATGAAGATCTCTCTATTTCATCATTTATCAATAAAAACCCAGTACAAGCCAGTTTTAAAACTGCAAATATAACTTTAACTCTTGATGAAACATTTGAAACCCTTAAGGTTGTTGTTGTGGACAAAGTAGAACAAGAAAAAATACAAATAGCTGGGTTAAAACAAGCTTTGCTCCAACTTCAAAATAAATACACGATAGCTGATAAAACCCTTAATGCAGATGTAGTTGATGATATACATATGCTCATGGGGGCTGACTATCTTCATCTGGTCCATAGAGGCATCATTAAAATTGGAGATGGAATAGCCATACAAACTCCCACAGGTATTGCTCTTTTGGGTGACATAACTAAATACCATCTTACTACTGACACAGAAAACACAGAACATGAACAAAATTTACGCAAAACAAAATCACCACAGTCACAAATTTCTGACTATGTGACAAACTCGAACTACAAAAACACTGTCATAATCCCACATCATTTGAATGAAAATGATTCCACATTGGATGAAGGGTTACAGCAGTTGTGACTATTAGAATCAGTTGGCATAAAGGACAGTACTATTACACATGAAGACCAATTGATGACAGAACAATTTAAGGATACATTACAACACAGAGACAATCAATACTATGTGGAGCTGCCTTGGAAAACACCTTGTCCAGAAATAATGGACAATTTGAAAGTAGCTAAGGCACATCTGTATAAAAATTACAGAAAACTAAAAAATGACAATCTTTTAGAACAATACAACAACATATTCAAGGAACAAATAGAAAGGGGCTTCATTGAAGAAGTTACTGATGAACCCTTTAAAAAACGAGGTTGTCATTATTTAACACACAGGGGAGTTTACAGAGAAGACTCATCCACAACTAAACTAAGAGTAGTATACAACTGTAGTTTAAAAGACACAAATTCTGTTAGTTTAAATGATTGTCTCATGGAAGGCCCAAACCTTGTCTCAGATCTTGTAAAAATTCTCCTTTGCTTCCGTTTAGACAATTATGCAGTACAAAGTGACATAGAAAAAGCATTCCTCTGTATAAATTTGAAGCTTGAGTATGATAAAAATCATCTCAGGTTTTTGTGGTTGAATGATCCACATGACCTTAACAAAGGTTTCAAAACCTACAGATTTAAAGTAATTATTTTTGGAGCAAATTGCTCTCCAAGTATTCTTGCTTTAACAATTAGAAACCACCTAAACTTATTTCAAGAGGACTTAACAGTTCAGTTTTTAAAACAAAACTTTTATGTGGATAACCTCATTGGTTCCACTGTAACTGAAGAGGAATTGCTTGAAATTTACCAAATGTCACAACCCATAATGAAGCAAGGAAATTTTGGATTGAGAGAATGGGTTTCTAATTCTCCTAAATTAAATGAACAAATAACAAAAGACAACAATGGGAACATTGAACCAAACAATTACACGAAAACACTTGGAATGCTTTGGTTTTTAAAACAGAATTCTGAACACGATGACACTCTTTGCACAAAGAGTTATAACTTAAATCCAAATGCCAATACAAAAAGACAAGTGCTTTCAGAATCATCCAAAATTTTTGACCCCATTGGATTATATTTACCAGCAACCATAAGATCCAAAATCCTTTTGCAAGACTTATGGAAAAAAAATTGATTGGGATGAACCACTTTCAGTGGAAGACCAACTTCATTGGAAAAAATTAGCCACAGACTTGAACAAAGTTCAAGACATCTACGTACCAAGATGTGCTGGCTACAGATTGAAATCGCAAACACTACACATTTTTACAGATGCCAGCACACAAGCTTATGGGTGTTGTGCCTATTTAACAAGTGAAAATGAAAGTAACTTGGTTTATTCAAAGGCAAAAGTGGCACCCTTAAACCAAAAGAAAACTGTACCACAACTTGAATTATTAGCTGTCTCATTGGGAGTTAAAACAGCAAACTTTCTTTCACAAGTGTATAAAGAAGTTGACATAACAAACATTTACTTATGGACAGACAGTCAAATTTGTCTAACATGGGTGACCAACACAGATACAACTTCTTGCAAAAATATATTTGTGAAAAACAGACTAACAGAAATCAAAACTGCAAACACAAACCTTGGTATCAAATTTAGGTACATAAAAACAAAGAGAATCCTGCAGACTTTTTGACAAGAGGGCTCTCTTACAAGCTGTTGAAAACAAATAAAATCTGGTATGAAGGGCCCGAATGGCTAACATGTGAGGATCTTTGGCCAGCCAAAGTAGTTAACCTCACACTCAACTCTACAACAACTGAAAAGATCACTGAGGACAAACCTATATTTGACTATCACCTTTATTCAGACCTAACAAACTCTTGAGAATTACAGTCTATTGCTGCAAGTTTGTCAATAGCTACCTTCTCAAACACTGTCCTCAGAAAGCCTTTTCTAACTTAACAGAAACTGCAACAAAATACTGGCTCAAACAGATACAAGCTTCAGAATTTGACAAGGAGTTGAAGTATCTTAGGTCCAGTAGCACATTAAACAAAGGTATTCCTTCACTTGTCATGGATCTAAATCTGTACCTGGATACAGAGGGTCTGATAAGGTGTAAAGGAAGGCTTAACAAGTCAACTTTGACTTACAACTCTAAGCACCCAATTCTTCTTCCAAGGAGAAATCACTTCACAAAACTCATCATCAGGGATACCCACAACAAAATACACCACATGGGAGTCCCACAAACCCTGACAGAGCTGAGAAAAACTTACTGGCTACCAAAGGGTAGAACTGAAACAAAGAAAATTTTAAACACATGCATTCCTTGTAAACGTATCCATTCACGACCCTTTAAGACCCCAAGCCCTCCAGACCTACCTGTGGAACGAGTAACATTTACTCGGCCATTTGAAACCACGGGTATTGACTACACTGGAGCGGTAAATGTGAGTTTTGGAGACAAAATGGATTCAAAGGAATACAAAGTGTACATTGTACTCTTCACCTGTGCTGCCACACGTGCCATATGTCTAGACATAGTAGAAGATCTGACAGCAGAAGCTTTTATTGCTGCTTTCAGACGATTTTGTGCACACAATTCTGTACCCAAAACTATATGGTCAGACAATGCCACATACTTCAAATCTGGTGAAAGAATTATTCATCAGATTTGTGACAGTGAAACAGTACAAACTCATTTAACCAAACACAACATAACCTGGAAGTACATTCCTGTTAATACACCATGGTATGGTTCAATTTGGGAAAGAAACATACAAACTGTAAAGAACTGCCTTAAAAAGACTATTGGGACAAAACATCTACAACTTTTTGAACTCATGACTATTCTGTCAGAAATTGAAAATGTTGTCAACAACAGACCATTAACTTATGTGGGAGATGGTATTAATGAGCCAGAACCTCTCACACCAAACCACCTAATTAAGGGAGAAACAGTAAACATGTTACCAGAATCTGAACATAACAGTACAGAGGATCCAGATTGGGAAATAGGACACAAAGAACTCAACACAAAATACCAACATTTGACACAAATCAAACTCAATTTATAACAAAATGGAGAGAAGAATACTTAACAAGTCTTAGAGAAAGACATAAACAATTAACAAAACAAAGTTGGAATGATTCAGTCAAAATTGGGGACATTGTGTTGATACATGACAAGACACCAAGACAACATTGGTCAATGGGAAAAGTCTTGGAACTCAAAACTGGTGAAGACGAAGTTACCAGGGTTGTAAAACTGAAAACAGCAACTGGTGAACCACCAGAGATATCACATTACTATATCCTTTGGAGTGTGGGGCTAAATTAGAACCATTACCCCAAAGGATGGATCAGGATACTATTGGGGAGGAATCTCTCAATGTGCCTGATGTAACTCAGACTAAACCAGACAGGCCTCAAAGAAAGACTGCTTTGAAAGCCAGAAAACTTTTACAAGAAAAAATTAAGACTGGTGACTTATAAACTTACACAAACTGAGCAAAGTTAAAATGCTTAATAACTTTACTTTAATCCCATAAATTTCCTATACCTAAAGGGAGTCAAACTGATTGACATAACTTTAACTAAACTTGAGAAGTTGGCCTCTTGAACTTTCATATTTGAATAGGTCTTGAGTAACCTCTCTCTCCTAAATTTCTACTTCATTCTTTTGATCCATTTTTTACATGTTTTACACAGTTTGTCAAAAAATTTGATCTATAACATACAAATTTTTCTCCGGCCCCCCCCTATATGGAAAAACTATACGCGCTCACAACATGGTATCATATGTGGTACATTTATTTCATAATTAAATATAAATTATTAATTAATTGAATTAAATATCTATACAAAGTTGCCTCGGGATTGGCGACATAGCCTATTGGGAATGAAATAATTGAATTGCCATACGTACAAAGAACCTGTATGTATGAATCAGCCTCACATAGCAACAAGAAAACCCAATTTATTGTTTAGTCTACCACAGAGGAGTAGACCAAACAAAAATTTTGCTAGTTCGGCAAATAATACAAGCGAACCAAGGAACGGCTCTCGGGGCTGTTTATTCGACAGCGAACGCTTTAAACAGGGAAGACGTGTTTAAGTTTTCCCTCAAGTTCTGAGTGAATTCCTTATAATATAAAACCTAATGACTATAAAAGGATAGGCCTATTCCTTCAGGGGCTTTATATAGTGACTGCCTATATTAATTACCTTAAGTAAATTCGCCGCGTAACTCCATCGTGGCGGCCCTACACCGAAAATGATCGTAACGCCCTACATCGAAGCAAACAAAGACCCAGCAAAAATAAGGTGAGGCAAATTATTTTCATTCTAATATACTGTAGGTCGCGCAAATCCCGACGCTAGAATTACCGTAATCAATATAAATATAAAGAGGTCCTTTAAAGACCAACATATTCATAACGATCTAACGAAAAAGCATAGGGCTTTTGTCGGTAACCCTCCACTGAAGTCTGCTGGAAATTTCCAACGGATGAGGGCACAGGCAATCAACCCATAGCCCTATATAGTTTTTTCACAGGGGGTGTGTTTTTGCAGTATGTGTAAATATCTGAAATCTCTGAGACGAACGAAATGATGCTCTCAGTGTAGCTAATGTTTACAAATGGCACAAAAAGTTTTAAAATGGAGAAACATCGCTTGAAGACGAGGAACGCAGTGGCCGCCCTTCCACTTCTCGTGCGGATGAAAATGTCCAACAGATTCGATTTCTGGTACAACAAATGTTTCTCCATTTTAAAACTTTTTGCGCCATTTGTAAATGTTAACTACACTGAGAGCATCATTTCCAAAAGCTATTTTAATCATTTCGTTCGTCTCAGAGATTTCAGAGATTTATACATACTGCAAAAACACACCCTCCTTTTAAGCACTCCAACCAATTACTGACTCATGGTAGCAGATTTTGCTTCAGACTGCAGACGCCAGAGGGCAGGAATACTCACATATGTAAACGGTTATTTCTTATTTGCATTCATTTGTCCGTAGCAATAAAATTATCGATACTTTTTGATCACTCCTCGTATATTATATCACATCATAGTTATAACTATGGTTAGAAAAGTGGACCTTTCATGTCAAGGTGGTGTCGAACGGTGGGGGGGGGGAGGTCGTTCTCCCCCCTCCCTGCCTACGGGCCTGCTATCTGGATAAGATGAAAATAAAAATAGTGATATGCGTGCACCAGTACTAAGGGCATGACTCCAGATTTGAAAAAATTTACTGGAGCACAGCTCTGAATTTACTTTTTTTTCCCTTACACCACTAGATAGTTAATGATAGTAAACTCTTGAATTGACGACATACCAATTACAAATTGTTTTAGCTAAACATAATAATACAATAATGTACAGTTTATAACTCACCTTAAGTTTATTTATTCATTGCAGCAGCAACAGTGGACGATGTTAGACCTTGCATGTAGGCATTTGTTGTGAATTTACCGCCATGTATGCTTGGCCACTGATCAATGGCTTTCTGTGTGATCATTACAGCAGATCTAGTGCCTGGAGCTGGACCCTCCTTCACAATTCTGCACAGCTTAGTCAAATGAGATGGCTTAATGGATCCTTTGTGTTCAACAATGTAACCAAGAATGGAGAATGTCCCTTCAGCTGGTGCTTCACTCCAGGCAGTTGATCCATCTTTATCAAAATGCTTTAATCTCTCTGTGATTCCTTTCCACAGCTGTTCTATATATTCTGTCAGCCAATTTATCACTGAGTCTTTTGTAAAACTACTTTCAGATCTGGTTCTGGATGGTCTAGCAACTTCAGCAACCTGGTAGTAATCAGAACGTTTCTTGATGTATTTGTAAACTTCATTTAGGATGTAATCCTCAGCTGTTAGTTCCTTTTGCTGCCCTGTGGTATCGTGCTTAAATTCAGAAACTACATCATTTGCATTTCCTCCATTAGCTAATTTGGAAATTGTTTCCATCACTCTTAACATAACAGTTTTCCCTCCTTCTTTATAAAATATATTTTCTACAAATTCTGCACTAACTGTGGTTTTTTGAGCTACTTACTTGCAACATAATCTTTGTTACATAGGAAATCAATACATAGAACTTGGCACTAATTTCTTTCTCTTGTGGATGATCAAAAAACACACAATTTTCCACAAATCTGTCAAATTGATCAAATTCGTAATTAACCATGCGAGTATCAGATTTGAGTTTTGGTCTCTTAAAACCAATGATATTGTCAAGAACCATATTGGTATAGTCAAGGCCTGATCTCAGATTTGAAGAGTGATTCTGAATAAAGTCTAAAAGCTCACTTAGTTACAAATTTTCTTCAATGCATCAACGTGGCCTCTGTTCACAAGATGCATTAAGTCCCATCGAAATTTGAAATTTTCTCCAAACAACTTTTTCATTTCGTTTTTAAATGGCTCGTTGTCCTTACAAAAAGCCCCATCTCCAACCATTCCAGATACCTTGGATTTAATTGCTTCTTCAGATAGTTTCAAGTGATTAGGAGACTTCAACACATCAAAAATTTCATTGGCCAAATAAACTCCTGATTTGCTGCGTACTAAATTTATCCCAGCAAGTTTTACAGTCTTATCTTCTTCACTCATAACTAATACAACTAGCATGCTTAATCCCAAAATTGTTCCAATGTCAGCTGTTATTGTTACTGAAGTTTGCTCTAAGAACCACTTTACAGTTTGTTCTTTAAGTTGATTATCTAATAGCTCACAAATTGTCTCGCACGCATGTGTGCTATGATTCAAATTTCCAACCTCACAACCTGACCTATGTAATACAGCTAGAAGTACTGGATATAGAGCCCATGCAGTGTTTGTTTTCATTATGTAGTATAAGATGTTGCCACATAAGTCTTCTATGCGTTTAGTAGTGTTCCGAGAAGATGTTTTCATCACTTCATAAACAGCAGCTCTTTGATGATGCTGAAGTTTAATTAAATGTCTCTTCAGGTGGGTTTTCAGATTTCTAAACCATCTCTCTTGATTTTCTCCTTGTTTGCATACATAGGTTAAATCTTTAACATTGAAGTAACCTTTTATGTTAGAATGTTTGTATGAAGCACATGCTTTGGGGTCTGTGCAAGCTATGCAATATAATGTAAACATTTTATCATCAGAAGCATCATCAATATCTTCTTGATTATCATCATCTTCATCCTCAACAGCTATATCTACATCAGGCATATTAGTGTCACTATTTGCAATGTTTTCCATTATATCACTTGGTACTGAAAATGAATCATCAGCATGCCCTAGATCCTTCTTTTCCACCAATTTGAATGTAGATTTGATCAAATCATTGTTCAGGATTTCTTGTATTGATTTACACTTGCTTAAATGGGCTATGGAAATGTCAAATTTGTTGCTTTTTGCTTTATTAGATTTGGATGCAACACTTGAACTTGAAGGCATATTTTGACTCTTCTCTTTATTAACCACAACAGCTTGGTGAGTTTCTTTTGTTAGGCGCAAAATTGCATTCAATGTCTTCTGGATTTGGGAATTTTCAAATTCCTCTAAAGCAGTTTTGTTAGTCTGATGCGCAGATTCCTCACTTACCTTTTGTTTCTTAGGTGGAGGAGAAGCACTTTCTTCAGTCTGTGAAACATCTAGTGAAAAAGTTTCATTTTCTAGATTAGCAGTTGATGAAGTTGGTTCATTTTTCTGAGGTCTAGCACTAGCGCATTTTGTGAACAAACTAAATGACTGCTTTGCCGTATCTTTTTGCTGCACTTCATCCTGGTATTTCTTTACTGCAATATCTAAGCTGTGGGCCCAAACTCTGGGACCTCTTGTATTGTAACAAATATTTTTTTGGGAATTAAAATGTTCCTCCCAGTTTTGCTTCTTTGAATATTTGTTCTTGCATTGACCACAAAAGTAACCCCTTTTAACACCCTCACTTTTCTCTCCAACTTCATCAATATTAGGATCCATTATTGATTATTGACTACCTGAAAAAATACAAAATAAGTAAAAGTTAGTAAATATAGTATGGTAAAAGTGAGTAAAAGTAAGTAAATATAGTACAATGAAAGTAAGTAAAAGTAAGTGCTTTAAACTTAGTAAAAGTAAGGAAGAGTAAGTAAAAGTAGGTAAGTTAAAGTAAGTAAAAGTAAGTTTAAACTTAACTAAACTTTTCAATTCTAGAGTCATGGTGGATTACTTAAAACCGCACAAGTAATTATCTGGCCAATTTATCAAACCTGGCCGAGATCAATGGAACATAGTCCAATCCTGATAATTTTATATTAAAAAAATATACGTTTTAATAAAATTTTAATTATCAAAACATTGAAGCTTAACAAAAAATAAAAATAATTGTTAAATATGGAATTACCAACTAAACTTAAAATAACTAAATTTGTAATTTAAAAAAATTGGTTTGTACAAGAACGTATACGCAAAAAAATTGCATAACGTCTAGCGGATGAACAAAACCCAAACCCAAATTTACTTTTTCTCATGGTCAAATTTACTGGAACAATGCTCCCAAGATCCCAGGAATCTGGAGTCATGACTAAGGGCACCTATGAAAACCACTGCAACTACAAATTTGGAAGTACAATGTATACAGATAGACTCAAAATAGAATTTTAATAAAATAAAACAAAACCATGATCTGTTTGCAAAAACAAAATTTATTTTCAGAGACATACACATCATTCAAATAGGGCACTTGCAAGAAACTGAAGGGGGTCCGGACAGGGCCGGCGTCACGTATTCAACTGTCCGTTGTATTGAATTGTCCTCTGAGCACTTCTGCGCATGCACGAAATTTACATGCGCAAAACAGATGTCACAAATTGTGGTGGCTTGTGGTTTGAATCGTCCGCTGTTTGTTTGGTTTGCTAGTTTTTTCGCTTTAATTTTCGATTTTTAAAATAGTTTCTTGTAAATTTGCCTGGTTTACTAGTTGCTTTAATTCAATTTTCAGTTTTCCCAAGATATTTTAATAAAGTTGTACAATGGCTGATAACGAAATGCAGAACAGATCGGAAAGATTGAAAAAGTATTTGTTGTACGAAAACTGTGTAGTCGAAATATAAAGAAAAAATATAGTCGAATAGTAAAAAACTATATAATTCGAAATATAAGACAAAATCATACCATCGCATTTTTCGGAATTTTTTCGTGGGAGGACTCTCCCTCTTCTACTAACCCTGGCTGCGCCACTGCCACCTCCCATTAAAAATCTTAATTTCATATAAATGCAATAATAAAAGGTTGATTTCTCAATAACGATGAAAATCAAGTCGTGTAAATATTCACGAAATTATTGTTTATATTACAACTTGAATTCCGTAATTGATTAAACGCAGTTCAATTACATATTTATACATGACATGCTTATCGGACGGTTCAAACCAGTGGTCACTTCAAATCATGAGTGCTATATTCTGAACTGTCCGCTAGATTTCGCGCATGCGCAGAAGTGCTCAGAGGATAGTTCAATACAGCGGACAGTTGAATACGTGACACAGGATTAAAGTGTAGTGCCTTGCACCACAAGATTATTCTTTATTAGTGAAAACTGCCACAAATTGGCATGAGTGAAATATTTAAATCTAAAATAAATAAATAAATAAATAAATAAATACAAGTTAAATATGTCCAGTGATCAAATTTAATTCTTAAGAATTCAGTGTGGTGTGACTAGACATGAATGGGCTTTTAAGGATTATTTTGGCTGGTTGGTAAAATTATTAAGTAAAAACAAACTTGTGTGCAACGACAACACAAAGGACGCCACTTTACACATTATATTCGAAATCACCCCGCCAGCAAGCAAAGTTCCTTTGTGGTATGTTTTGTATTTATAATATTTATTCTTTACTATTTCATATCTGTATGCAATACCGCATACTGCAGTAGCTCACGCCTTTGTTTCATGTTGGGTTTCCCGTTTTGGAATACCTGCAACCATTTGCACAGACAGAGGTGCCCAGTTTGAATCGGCCTTATGGAAGGAACTCATGCTCCTTCTTGGGACTGAGCGCATCAGAACAACAAGCTATCACCCGCAATCCAATGGGGTGATAGAACGCTTCCATCGTCAACTTAAAAGTTCCTTGCGAGCCACTGATCCATCTACTACATGGGTGGACAGGCTACCTCTAATCCTACTCGGAATTCGTACTGCTCTGAAGACTGATCTTGCATGCTCTGCAGCAGAATTAGTTTACGGTACCACACTCCGGTTACCCGGAGAATTTTTCACACCTACACCCATTAACCCCGCATGTGATCCTGCTTCGTATGTTAAGACATTACGCTCTGTTATGAAGCAAATTCGTCCCACAGCACCTAGAACTTCCACTTCACAAACTACCTTCGTTTCCCTGATTTACAAACTTGCACACACGTTTTCTTGAGACATGATGCTCACCGCTACCCTCTTCACTGCCCCTATGATGGTCCCTTCCTTGTGCTAGACCGTAAACCCAAAACTTTCATCATTGACAAGGTGGGCAAGCGTGAAACTGTTTCTGTGGACCGCTTGAAACCAGCATACCTTGATTTTTCTCCAACAAAAGATCCTATCCTCCCTCAATCTTCTGTACCTCCACCTCAAATACAGGTACAGCAATCTATCCCTCCTCAATCTTCTGTACCTCCACCTCAAATACAGGTACAGCAATCTATCCCTCCTCAAACTTCTGTACCTCCACCTCAAATACAGGTACAGCAACCTATCCCTCCTCAATCTTCTGTACCTTCATCTCATATACAGGTACAGCAATCTACCCTTCCTAAATCCTATGTACCACCACCTCATCCGAGGGTACAACAATCTATCATCCCTCTTCCATTCTCCTTCATTATCGCAACCAACTGTCTTTGAACCAGCCAGTGGCTCCATCGCACAGGCACCAAGGATCCCCTTCCCCAAAGTTCCTACTGCACCTGTAGCACCATCCATGCCTTCAGAACCAGTGCTGCAGGATATTGCCATCCAAAAGCAAACAACGACTCGTTCTGGAAGAGTCATTCGTAAGCCAGTGCGTTTGACATTTAAGTGTTTTTTTTTTTACCCCTGACAACCATGTTTTTGGGGGCAGTACTTGTAGTGCCTTGCACCACAAGATTATTCTTTATTAGTGAAAACTGCCACAAATTGGCATGAGTGAAATATTTAAATCTAAAATAAATAAATAAATAAATAAATACAAGTTAAATATGTCCAGTGATCAAATTTAATTCTTAAGAATTCAGTGTGGTGTGACTAGACATGAATGGGCTTTTAAGGATTATTTTGGCTGGTTGGTAAAATTATTAAGTAAAAACAAACTTGTGTGCAACGACAACACAAAGGACGCCACTTTACACATTATATTCGAAATCACCCCGCCAGCAAGCAAAGTTCCTTTGTGGTATGTTTTGTATTTATAATATTTATTCTTTACTATTTCATATCTGTATGCAATACCGCATACTGCAGATACTAACGCCTTATACCATTTGCAATTAGTACCAAGATTCATACTACAAATAGTAATGTAAGATTCATATAATAAATTACCTTAGGCTAAGTTAGGTCTAGGCAAAAGCCAAATTATAACTCTAGCCTAACCGAGGCCTACCATAGTCTTTGTTTTAGATTAACCTCAGTTCAATATGTTGAAGAGGCAAAGGCCTGCCTATTAATTTTCTTAGTATATTTTACTTTACTTTATAAGCCTATTATGTTTCAAGTCATTTATGGCCTACTAATCATTTGTAGCCTACATACTTCCTTAGTTCTCCCATTCAACTTAACACAATCCCATAATGAGAATTAACTGTAATTTATCATCCACAGGTTACTGGGCCTATAAAGCATATGTATATTGATTATTAATTTTTGCCATTTTTATTATTCTTTTTCTCCGAAATATTACTTACAGTATTCTTGTCTGTCTCTTTGCAGACAAGGTTGTCATTGTGGTTATTATCTTTGTTATTATTATTATTATTACTATATTATTATTACTGTATTATTATTCATTATAATCAGTATTATTTGCAGACTGTTATATATTAGCCAAATGGGCCATTATTTAATCTCACCATTATATGTCCATCAAAGTTGTTACGGGTAAAAATCCCTTTTGCATATACTTATTAATTGTTGTCAATAAAATATAAAAATTCGTATTGATTTAATAATCTTCCCTTTCATCAAAATTAACTTTGCGCCGCAGTGCCGGATGCCAATCTAGTACTTGGGCGCTGGTGACCCTGGCATATAGTTAATTATCTACGTAAACTTGTAAAGGTCTAAATAAATAAAACCGGACCCTTACAAAAGTCTTTGTAGGCCTTAGGCACTCATAACCGTAGGCTCCCTAGATAGATCTATAGATAAAGATTTGCATTGTATACAATGTATACAGCTTGTTTGTGGTGGAACTACAGGATGTATAATTTGAGGAAATTATATGAGGGGTCGCGCGTCTTAAGGTACCTAAGCGCCGCCACAAACGAAAACGTTTTTGATGGATATCACTATTTTCACCCTTCCTCTCTCGCGTGGTTTGGGTTATAATGACCTTACGACACTAGAAGTATGGTTGAAAACTTTATGAAGCGAACTACTTTTTTCACCTCTATCGCCAGCCAAAACTTCACCCAAAGTTCGGCATAATAAGAAAATAAAAAATAAAAAAATATATATAAAATATGAAAATCTCTTCCAAAAACTCGTCAACATCTTCATTAGCATACTTTGAACTCTAATTTAGCCAAAAATGAACGTTCTAGCTCAATTAATAACGGATACTATTGCCAGAATATTGCTGAACTTTGGAGGCGATTTCTGACGAATTTTAATTTTGGCGCTTAGGTACCTTAAGAGACGGGACCCCTCAATTATGTTGCATATGATAATATTTTTAGTAGTTTATTAAGGACTCCAAGATTTGTAAATGGTGCTCCTTCTAGAGTCAGTACGTTGTTTGTAGTCGATAAGGTGCCTAACTGTACCAGTGTCATTTGCAATTTTGTATTTAGATTTATCACTAGGCTTGGTGAGTCAGTCAATAATATAATAGAAGCCATGGTTAGTGGACTGGTCTCCGATATAGTATTTTCTAAATCTCAAATCTGGAAGCATTGGCGTAGGCAGTTATGTTCATTATACACAGTGATTCACTGGCCTACTCAGTCAGTACTCCAGACAACTCTCTCTCAATCTTCTATGGACCTCTTGTGTAATGTTTGTACCTTTTGAGTCTGAAATAAAGTGTTTGTTTGTTTGTTTAGGTTCCATAATATAATCATAGATCTATATAATATATGAATATGATACTACGACTATGATATTTTGTCTATAATACTTTGTCTATGATACAATAATTTGATACATGCTTCGATACTATAATTCTTTGACTATGATACTATCCATGATGAAAATAAGCATATCAAAATGGCTGAAATATGATTAAATTAAAGGATCAAACGTTGAAATTGACACACAAATATTTTTAATCGCTTTTGATACGACTAAATCTTTCATAATTTATAAAAAAGTTTAGTTGGAGGTTGTTACGCAACTTGCCTTTTTGAAACTATAAATTATAGGCTTTGCATTATCTGTTAATTCAAGTATATATTATTATTCGATATGAAACGCTGTGTATATTTTTCTTGGTTATAATTTTAATTATTATTTCGTAAGCCCTTGGAAGTTCCGTAGGCCCTAGGCACTGTGCCTAATGGGTAATCCGCCAGTGGGTCCGGACGTCGCCAATCCCCCCCCCTCCCTTGATCCGCCCTTGAGTAGTAACAAGTTTTACTAACTTGAGAAAGGAAATGTAAATAAAAGCAAGATTTTTGTCGTTGAGAGAGGAAAGATAACGTGTAATATTGGTGAATGGAGAAAGTTAGGTGAGAGATTTTGAAAATCTGTGGTGTTTGAGTGACAAAAAGCACAAGCACATTGGAAATTTAAAGTAGAGTGAAGCAATAAAAGTTCTAGTAGAAAAAGTGCTAGAGTGTATAAGCAGGTTAATAATAAGCATGATTGGTGTAAAACGGACTAACTATTAGAAATAAGGATGTTCGGTCGTGTGGAGTAAAAAAAGTCATTGAAGACGAGTAGATGAGCATTCTACACTGATGTGGTCATGTGCAGATAATAGATGATGACAGGATTGTATAATAGTGAGTGGTAAGTGTGAAAAGTAAAGAAAACCGTGTAAAAGACTGTTGTAGTGGCAAATGCGTGAATAAGCGTAATTTTAATTTAAATGCGACAAGAGTTTACGAGAAAGAAGAATAGCAGCGGTTTGTGGTGAGTGTAAACGTGTAAACGGAGACGTTGTTCTTACCTGACGTACCATTGGAAGTACCTTAACCATACCATGAAAGATTAACACTGTATTCCTGAACTTGGGGTTGTATCTTATTCCCGGTGGTGATCTCAATGCATCCTTTGTCCGAGTATAATTGATCCGTCTTCGTTCATTAGTTCAAGTGTCACGCCAGCCCCATGGAGAATCAGAAATGGATTCTTAGTTAAGGTATGTCGTAGCTTCAAATCACCTATGTTGCTGGTTTTTATGTTGGTTTTTTAGCTTAGTAAATAACAATCAATGCTTTCTAAAATTTCAGGTAAGAGAAACACCGAATCTAATACAAAAATTTTATTAGAAAAAAAAAAAGAACTTTATACATTTATGATTATTATATTTATATGCAAAATTTCGCCGTAACACGAATTCTACGGGGTGTCCATAAAATCACGCATCATAGGAAATTATTCCCACCAATCTCAAAACATGTTTACCGAAAAAGCAGGTTTCTTTGAATGTTCCTCAACATATTTGTCCTGATGGAGACATAAATAGACATTGCTTATTTTCCTATGATGCGTGACTTTATGGGCACCTTGTAGTAAAAAAATTTAAGTCTAGGGGAAGGGGTTGGGGAGGACATTATATCGGGGCCATTAAAGGAAATGATGAATGCCTTTCAAAATTAACATTACAGCAACAACAACATTAACTTCCCCTCTTTCTATCGTCGATTTTCCCGTTGCAGCTTTACAGTAATTTAGAGGTTGGGCCTTTTGAGTCATCCAACTGTGCGCTTCTTTATTTCCTTTCTCCAGAAGACGTTTGCCGACGACTTCCTCAATTCTTTCATAGTAATCATTCAAAAACGAACACTAAAACGGGGAAAACATTTCACTGGAATTTTCGTTATAATGGCTGCCTTCAAAATAATAACTTAATTATTTTGAGTTTGACCTTAACAACATGGTTTAAAAACTGAGGAACAATCATTATTTTTAAGTCAAATTTAAGACGAACCTTGTTTTTTTTTATTCACCCACTTTCTAAAACTGCTTTTCCATTCTAAATCAAATATGGTAAAGTGCCAGGGAGCTGACACCCGTCCTATATAACCTCCCTAGGAAAAAGGGGGAATTTATTCTTGGCCACTATCAAATTCATGTGATAAAAACATTTAAAAAAAAAAAAACTTAGCCCTCGCTTTAAATCAGTTATGAAGGACAAAGTTCCCACTGCATTCATTACCAACTTAATACTTTCTAAATGTAAATCAAAACTAACGTAATAAGCCACAACCAGACTTGAGACAATAATAATAATTATGGATTTATTTGAGCGAATCACGAGTTTGCTTCAATCCAAAATTGGGATACGTCGTAGCCAATGTCGTAACACCGCTTCCAGTTGACGTTAAGCGACATTGGGTCACAGTAGTAGTTGGATGGGAGACCGTCCTCCGCGTCCAGATTATATAGCGACCCGTGGTTCGGATCCCACGTAAAGCTGTAGGAGGTCCCCTCCGTCATAGGACCTTAGATGATGTTGCGAAGGAGGTTAAACAACCCCAATCATCATTATCAATCCAAAATTAAACCATCACACTCGCTGATCGAGCTTTTACTCGCAAATAATTTATAAAAACTTCGATGACAATCTTTTACATACGGAGTAGTTACATTTTATACATGCTACTTACCCTACTTAATAGAAACGCTTCTAAAATTTAACGTAACTAAATGCTTACAGCGTTGAGGACATATACTTCAACATGGAATGACATCTGAAAGCGTAAATATTTATTAAGCACTGTTTAAGGTCTGCGTCAATGCCTTTTGTCTTTAAATATTATCCCTCAATACTTGTTCAGATTAAGAGATTACTAATGATAGTAATAGGAATACATTATTGACTGTCAGTAAATACATGAAGAAAACCGAGTATCTTCTATTTAACTTATTTGTGTAGACAACTATTTTTAAACGTCAGTGACAAGGTCTTTTTATGAGACGACATCAAAGTGCCAAATTAATAAATTAAGATTTTTTTTCAACGCAAAGATTACAAAATAAACTTTCTGGAACTCCATAAATTATAGTTTGGGCAAATAAATGGTTAAAACTTTTAACCTGCTGTTAAACCAGATGCTAAGCGAAACGTCTACCCCTAGTGCCCAGCAAATTAATGAGCTGAAAATTTGGAAAATATTTGAAATCAAAAGAAAGTTGGAACAAATTCATATTTCATGTTTCCCTACACCTTGTCTTTGATATACACGCGCAACAGAGTAAACTGACAATTAATAAGTTGTCCTTTCATGTTCATTTTAGTTTTATTCCACAGTCCAGTGGGATCGTCTTCAGAGTCATCCACTGAAGAGCTTCTTCATTGCCTTTCTTCCTTAGTCTGTCTCCAATAACGTCTCGGGTTTGTTTATTGTAATCATTCAAGAATAGACACTGAAAAGTATACAAAAGATATGTTAATATGTCTAACGGAGTTCACGATCAAGTCTTCTTCAGGATGACACTTTTTTGGTGATGGAATTAAGCGACCTTGGTTTATTATTTAATTCTTAGTCAATATGTGACGTTTATAGTCAGTCCACAAGTCGTAGTGATGATTTATGATCATTATTTGACCAGGGGCGTAACCAGACTTTCAAATTCTACTGTATACGCAGGCGCGGATGTACATCAAACGAAGCGAATTATTGTGGGAAAACCTGCCGAGCGTAGCAAGGCGTCTCCCAATAACTTTCCAGCTAGGGAGTCTGGGTGAGCGCAAATTTATACAGGGTGTCCCAGAATTAACTATCTATTTCAATGAAATCGGACAAATTTAATAAAAACTGACATAATTTTGTGTTTATTACTAAATTATGATACAAAAACAAATAGATTTATAAATCATAAGTCAAAACTTTGAGAAGTTTCAACATGTGCACCGTCTGTATCTCTGCAAATTTCAAATCTATCCTCAGCGCTGCGAAACACATTTTGAAGCATTTCAGGTGTTATCTCCCGCACTGCCAACTGGATGCGTTCTTTAAGTTCAGCTAAACTATTGATCTTTTGGCGATAAACCTTTGTTTTATGAAACCCCATGCAAAGAAATCCAGGGGTGTCAAATCTGGAGAACGCGGAGGCCAAGGTCGAGGTCCTCCACGTCCAATCCACCGATTCGGAAGGCGTCTGTTGAGGTATTCTCGAACAATTAGAGCATAATGACATGGTGCTCCATCTTGTTGAAACACAACATTATCAAGAATGCCATCATCAAGAAGCTGTGGTTCGAGAAACTGCTGAAGCATATCAAGGTAGACGGTACCTGTTACAGTTGCTTCCGCAAAGAAGAATGGGCCATAAATTTTGGATTTGGTCATTCCAAGCCACACGTTAAATTTTGGAGAGTCTCTTTGCCATTCTATGACTTCAGACGGTCTTTCATTGGACCAGATAATGAAAAAATTATGAAAATAAAATTATGAAAAAAATTTAGAAATTTATACATTTTTAACACATATTAAACATGATAAACATAAATAAAAGTGTGTTTTTAAAAAATTTGTCCGATTTCATTGAAATAGATAGTTAATTCTGGGACACCCTGTATATTATATGCTAAGCTTTTAATTGATTATCTACTATCATTTTAAAACTTTTTCCAGTGCCAAATGACCAACTATCAAGACAGGTCATTTTATGGTATGATTTTCCTTACATCAATACACTCATTAAATGTGTGTGTGTGTGTGTGTGTAAATATATTTTACTGCGGGATATTTTGTATCAAAGACTTTCTAAAAAAAAATTAAGGGATTTTTTTTTAAAGAAATCTTGTTCAATTGCAAAAAAAACTTCCAAAACTTTCCGGAATTACGATGTGCGCAAAAAAAAAAAAACTATACGCACGTGAGTATAATGCGTATGCCTAGTTATGCCCCTGATTTCACTGGTTGCCTAGTTAAAGGAACACGGTTCAGAGTAAAATTAGTGGAGTGGGTACTCAAAACGCATTTGAGAAGCAGTAATGCGTAACTAACATGTAGCTTTTAACAGTTATAATACTATCCTTAGTAGGTATGAATCCTTACTTGTTTCTCCGTGAGCAGAGATTGGTCAATTAACTTCAGTTCATAAGGAACAAGAGTAACTACTTCAAACTGTAGCATTGGACGTCCCCATTCATCTTTCTGCAAAAGATTAGAAACTTTAATAAAGGCAACTGATCAGCGATTCACAATGGATTTCTTTCATAGCATTCTGAATCATTCACTCTTCGTGAGAGGGTCAGATTTTTTTTTCCTATCTCTGGTGTAGCAGTATCACTGCTAAAGCAAGGATAATTTAATAAACTATTCGCCTGGGTTGGTTCTCCTTTTCGCGAGTTAATGAATTATAAGGATAAAATCGCATTCCTCGTGCATAAAATACTGGGTGATCCAGATAAATGGGACCCATAAAAAAAAAGCCAAATATTCTTAATATTTAATTCCTTTCATAAAAACTATATATCATTCGAAAGAGTAGAGTTACAAGTTTATTATGAAATATTTATTTTTTAAAAATGACTCCTTTCAAATGTGCTCCATTAGTTGCCAAGCATTCCAGTGTTCTCGCTTGTAAGTTCTGCATCACTTTTGCAAGAGTGTGCGGTGGTATGGCCTGTATCTCATTTGTGATGGCGGCCTTCAATTCTTGCAAGGTCGTTGGGTTATTTCTGTAGACCCTACTCTTTAAATATCCCCAGAGATAATAATCTAAGGGAGAAAAATCCGGAGACCTTGCGGGCCATTCAACGTCTCCAAATCTTGAGATTAACTCGCCTGGAAACGTTTGACGCAAAAACTGCCATGCAGTTCCTCGTGGTATGGCAGGTAGCTCCGTCTTGTTGGAACCAGTGGTTTTCTAGACAAAGATCTCTTAATTTAGGAATAAGGAAATCGGTCAACATTTTTTCGTAGCGATCACCATTTACAGTGACCGTGTTTCCGGTGGAATCCTCGAAAAAGTACGGCCCTATCATCTGAGATGCAGTAAGACCACACCAAACAGTTACACGCTGACTATGCAACGGGACTTCGGTATATTCAATGGATTTTCTGTTGCCCAGAAACGACAATTTTGTTTGTTTACAGTTCCATTCAAGTGAAAATGGGCTTCGTCTGACATAATCAAAGTTGCTAGAAAATTGGTGGTGTCATTTACCTTCTGTTGGATCCATTGACAGAATTGTCGTCTTCGTGCGAAATTTCCATCGTTTAGTTGTTGCACTGTTTGAATTTTATATGGAAAGAGCATTAAATTTTGCTTGAATATACGGTGTGTTGTTCCATATCCAACTCCTAACAGCTGAGAAGCACGTCTGATGCTTATGTTAGGATTATCCTGTACAATTTCATGAGTTCTGTTAATGATCTCGTCTATCCTTGCTGTGAGCACTCTTCCAGTTGGTTTTCTTTTTCCAATGCTGCCAGTTAGGGAAAAATTTCTGACACACCGACGGATTACTTTCTTAGAAGGTGATTTTGACATCTGAAAATTTGTCTTGAAAGATCTTTGAGCTGAAACTACACTTCTTCCATGCTCATAATATTGCTCAGTTATGAAACGCAGCTGTTCCACAGTCCATGCAGTCATCTTGAATGGTTAGTTTTAACTAACACTTTTATTTTGTTTTGTATCTTATCTTGTCTTGTATTGTCAAAACCTATACAATCCTGTACAAACTTGTAACTATCGTCTTTCGAATGATGCGTATGATTTTATAAAAGGACTTATACTTTAAGAGTTACAGGGGTTTCTTTTGGGTCCCATTTCTCTGGATCACCCTTTTATTAAAAGTAAAAAGTCCCTCAAAAGAATCGTTATTTGGGCATGTCAAAATTAAAAATAAAATAGGCAAATAGGAAATCCAACAGGAAACTGATAGGAACTTTATAATCCAAAAATCCAACCTTCTAGAAAGGATCTCTTGGAATTGGGTCATCCTTTTAACCTTTCAGGCGGATCGTAATTGATAAGCTGTTAGAAAATGCTAATATTGTCTGTCTGGAGGAAACAGGGCTATGGAAACAGGGCTTAAAGGACCTGAATAGCCTGTCCAGCGACTTTTCATGGGATAGGGGAAACCACCAGAGACAAGCTGGTCTCCTTGCAGACCACCCACCTGGTGAGGTAGCTAGTCTATGGAGGTTAGGGTATGGGAAATATATTAGTGAATTAAAACTTGGGTTGAACTGGCTAACTGGAAGAGAAATTTGTGTAGAAATAAAAAATTTGTCATTCTGTGTATCTATATGCTTTTTCAGGCAATTGATAATGAAGATTACCTCATTAAATTGGGGCAGGTCAGCAGTATTCTTGATGAGTTGGATACGCGGATATGAGAGGTCAAGGATATGACAATGGTGCTAATATGAAAAGCCATAAAGCTGGTGTTCAAGCTAGGATTTTGCAGATGAATTCAAGGGCATCTTTTACACCATGCTCTTGTGACAATTGAAATCATCTTATAGCCAACATTGTCAAAACATGCACACCGACAGTTTGTTTGTTTGGGATAATCCAGCGCGTTTTACGTTTTGTTCAGTATCCACACAAAGATGGACAATTTACCGAAAGCATGTTTCCGGCTTGACCGTTAAATCATTGAGTGAGACTAGGTGGGAAGCTCGCATAGCGAGTATAAAGCCCATTCGCTACCAACGTGGGAATATCTATGAAGCTCTTTTAGAGGTTGCTACAGAAACAAATGACCCAGTTGCACGCAGTGAAACGGAATCTCTTGCTCAATGCATAACCAAGTACGAATTCATTGTTACGATGGTATTCTGGCATGACATTTTGTTCTGAATCAACCTTGTGAGCAAAATGCTGTAGAGCAGCGCAAGTTATGGAAAAACTATACACGCTTACAACATGGTATCGTATGTGGTACCTTTATTTCTTAATTAAATATAAATTATTAATTAATTGAATTAAATATCTACAAAATTGCCTCGGGATTGGCGACATAGCCTATTGGGAATGAAAATAATTGCCATACGTACATAGAACCCATATGTAGGCATCGGGCCTGCATAACAACAAGAAAACCAAGTTTATTTCGGGTTCAAACTTTTCCACTGCCGACTCATGAAAATTACATCGAGAGAAGAGTCGATGAACTTTGAAGAATCAGCAGATTCCTAACGATTATTATAGCCGCTCGCTCGGAGCTGCGTATGTTACAGCGATGCTTTAAGTAAGGAAGATGTGCTTTGTCTTCCTATAAGTTCTGAGTGAGGTCCTCTTGATATAAAACTTAATAATATAAGAACGATAGGCCTGTTCCTTCAGGTGTTTAAATAGTGACCAACGAAATAATAAGGTAAGGCAATTCCTTTCTTTACCATTAGGCAGCGCAAATACCGAAGGCAAATAAACAAAGAGGTCCTTTGAAGACCTACATATACATAACTCTAACGAAAAAACATAGGGCTTTTATCGTTAACTCTCCACTGAAATCTGCTGGAAATTTCCAACGGATGAGGGTATTAGGCAATCAACCCATAGCCCTATATAGTTTTTTCATACAAGTGATATCACGCAAGCATTCCAATGTGTGAAAAAAACAAAACAAGAGTAGCTGACATAGTACAGAAACTCGGTATTCCAAGGTGTCTTGGGCACAGCACATGAACTTGCCGAAGATAATGTTGACCCAATGTTTAGCAAGCCTAATCGGAGTAGAAGGAAAAAACGATTCGACTATGAAGGTCCAGATGATCCTGTAATTAATCTCGAAGACAACTTTGGAATAACTTCTTCAACGTTGTGGTAAACACTGCAACAACTTCTTTAGTTGAAATGTTTTGTCAGCTAAAAGGGCATCACAAATTGTTTGGTCACCTTTACAAGGTGAAAGATTCGGAGAGGAATGTACTTTTATGCAATTGCAAAGATCTGGAAACTGCTCTGACCCAAGGCAATAGTCATGATATTGATGGACGCATACTTGCTGACGAGTTCGAAATTTTAGCTGAAGTATTGCCGTTGGAGGTTACCAATCTTCTAGAAATTTTGTAATTTCCCTACAAAAACAAGCTGGAGCAAGTCTATGTAAATGAGATTGTCGCTCTCCGAATTCTTCTTAACATTCCAGCGAGTAAAGCAGCAGGAGAACGGTTTTTTGAAACAAACAGATAAAAAAAACATTTAAGATCCTCTATGTGCCAAGAAAGATTGGAGAGTCTGGCTATTTTATTTTGGCCATCGAGCACGAGATATCCAAAAGACTAGACTATTATGAGTTGCTCAAAGAATTTGCTTGTATAACAAACAAACAAAACATCTTTATTGCGGATCATTTACAATCCATAGCCACTTAACATACAAGTACAATCATACGTATACATTGAACTTAATACAAAAATAAAAGCGCGAAAAGTTAATTTAATTTAATTGACTACACAGGCCCGTGGCCAGGGGATCGAATGACCCCCCCTTTGACAGGAAAGGTCCACTTTTGTAACCACAGTTATAATTTGTGATGTGATATTAATAACATCATTTAGTAAATAAATACTTGCATTTTTTTTTAAACTTCACAAACTACTTTAAACTACCCAAAACCCCGTCCGCAGTGACTAGGTCATTGCGCCAAAAGGTCCGCCTTTCTATAACTTTTCCCCTCCCTCCTCTCTTTGGAAAGTCCTGGCTACGGCACTGCTACATGCATACGCATTTTACTCTTTTCAGTCACTTGTAATCAGTATCATTATTAACTAGGAATAAAATTAATTTTTGCAATACATAAATGTTTTACTGTAAATAAATAAATAAATAAATTTGTGCAATACATAAATGTTATTTTGTTCGTGTTATTTGGCCGAATCGATTGTAAACTAGTATCCAAACTCGAGAACCTAATCCTGATTAGGCCCCGCACCTTCCTAAGGCCGGCTCTGTGGATACATGTGTAGCTATTAGTGGTGATTTCAATGCTAATGTGCTTAATGATGATTCTTTGTTTAGCAACCACTTAAAAGCCTTCTGTGAAGATAATAACTTGACCCTTTCATCCATGTGGTCTCTTCCTGGTGATAGCTTTACTTATGTTAGTGATAGGTGACTCACCACTTCGTGGTTGGATTATTGTATATGTACATCTGATACAAATCAGGCAGTTCTGAATATAAATTTTGTACTCCTATGCTAGTTCTGACCACATCCCCCTCTTAATTAAGTTTGACATTAATTGTATTCCAATGCTGTCACAAGTAAATGATACGCGTAAAGCGAAGTTAGACTGCTCCAGAGTTGTTGATGAGGGCAAACGGTATTATTGTAGTAAGTCTGATATATTGCTAAGTAATATATAGTATGTATCCCTAATGACGCTCTAGCTTGTCAGGATGTAAACTGTAGAATTCAAACACAATTTTGGAATTTAAAGACATTTATAAACAAATTGTTTCCTCTCTCAATAATGCTGCTTAAGACTTAAATACTTTTATGAAAAAAACTACACACGTAGACCTGGCCGAAATGATGTTGGCTGAACTTCATAATGCATTCAGAAATGCTTTCTTAATGTGGTGTGAACAAGGAAAACCAAGGCAAAACCCTGTATTACACCAAAAATAGAGGGCTAATGCCAGGTTCAAGTATGCAGTAAGGTATATAAAAAAAATCATGAGTAGTAGTTAAGCAGGGGTACTCTGGCTAGAAAGAGACTTTTGAGAAGAATTAAAAACAATAAATAACACTGGTCAAGAAAGTTTTTGTCAGATATTTTTACTTGAACTATATGTAATTTTTTATGTTGATTATGGAAATGAAAACAGAATTTTTCTATCACCTGCAGTTTTAGATTTTAGAGTAACACACGAATTTACACTAAGGATTTGAGTCAGAATAGGAAGGGGGCGGGGTCTGCCCCTTGCCCCTCCTCTGCTTATAAGTTGCTGCACGTCACTGTTTACTTTCATTTGTCAGTAAGACAAGCATAAATCAGTAGCTGCATTTTAGGAGAGAGCACTATGCATTTTCTACTTTGATATTGCTATTACGTCTATAAATTAGCCTAAATTTCATTTTCGACTCGCTCCATATTGGTGGGTGATAGACAGATTTTGAGGTCATTTTTTAACTCAGCAGTAAAAAATGTATAAGATCCACCCATTTTTGTTCACGTGACAAAAAGAAAAAAAAAAATTATCATCCAGTGTAATAGCGCAATGTCTCTCCCTGCTAACATTGAAAATGTAACTGGGACTGAGAATATAGTAAAAGGAAGGAACACTACAGCGAGTTATTCAACTCTGCACAAAAGAGCAATAATATTAACTGTGATGCTACCTATAGACCAGATATAAGAGTTAGTGTATTTGAGACTAAACAGGCCGTAAACGATTTAGATTTTAACAAATCATGTGGTATTTGATGGTATTTCTGCTGAGCATCTGAAATTTAGTAGTGACTAGCTTTGTGTTTTAATGATACATGGTGTTTTGCCAGATACAATGTTATCTATTGTTTTGGTGCCAGTACTTAAAGATAGAAAGGGTAAAATCAACAGTAAATAACTACAGGCCAATAGCTTTGGCCAGTAGTATGTCCAAAGTGTTTGAATATTTGCTCATTAATAGACTTGAATGTTACCTGTATACTAGTGATAATCAATTTGGTTTCAAAAAGAAACATGGTACTGATATGCGTGTATGCTTTGAATGCATGCGTGTATGCTTTAACCCTTTGAGGACCACGGGACATATTTGTCCCAACGGAAATAATAATATAAATTGTACAATGATGCAACGTTTCTACAAATACACCTACATGTTTATACAGGTATCGTTTAGTTGTCGGAAAATTAACCCAAAAATGGGTCATTTAAATGACTATAGTTACTATCTAATTGTAAATAACAATAAAACTTAAACTTTTAAGTTCAAAGAAATGTATACTGGTCGTCAAAGGGTTAAATGTATGCGTGTATGATATGTATCTACAGAAACTAAGGCTAACAAAGACCCTAAGACCCACTCTAAGGTTAGCCCGAGAGAAAGGAAAGAGTAGGGGGTTAAGAGAAGAAAATAAGGGGTTAAGTAAGTAGCAACACCTATCACTCGTGGGTTAACATTCATTCAGAAAAAAGACTCATCATCATCATTTAAAGGTTAGGAACCAGTGCCTGGAGTCTTGCGCAAAAGCTAATAGGATGTTAGGCTTCATAGCGCGTAATTTCGAATTTAAATCGAAGGATATTATATTGCCCCTTTACAAGTCCCTAGTCAGGCCTCATTTAGAATATGCCGTTCAGTTTTGGTGCCCGTACTTGCGTGAGGATATTGATAGGTTAGAAAGGGTTCAGCGTCGTGCCACGAAACTTATTCCGTCACTGCGCAATAAGCCTTATGAAGATAGGATTAAAGAGTTAGACCTGTATTCACTCGAAACTAGGAGATTAAGGGGGGAGCTTATTGAAGTTTTCAAAATCGTTAATAACATCGATAACGTAAATTTTGATAAATTGTTCACTTTCGATAATAGTAATACTCGCAATAACGGATTTAAGTTGCGTGGCAGACGTTTCATTACTAATATCGCTAAAAATTTCTTTACGTTTAAAGTAATTGATAAATGGAATAATCTTCCCGCGTCAGTCGTTCATTCTACCAGCGTTAATATGTTTAAGAACCGTCTTGACAGACATTTTAAAAATATTAACGTTGTTTAAAATTAAAAAAGAAAGTTAACAACAGGAGCTCTGGTGGTGGTGCTCGAGGATGAGTCTCTTGACGATGAATGCCAGCTTGTGACATGCCAGCGTGTGATGCCAGCAATAAAAAAAAAAAAAAAAAAAAATTAGACTAACACGAACGTAGATGTAGCTCGTAGCGTAAACTAACCCACTTTTTGTTTAACTGTACCTACTTTTTTTTTTTTTTCTTTCTTTGCATGTCTGTAACTCTCTTTACTTGCATGTTTGTAGTTTGCATGGTATGACAGTGAGTTAAGACTGTGTTTGCATGGTTTGTAAGCGTTCTTATTTTACTTCTTTTCATCTTTCACCCCTCTCCTATTTTCTCCGACTATTTTTCTGACTTGTCGGCAGTGGCCGGCGGATGATGATGGTGAGACTTTTTTCCTCTTTTTCTGAATGAATGTTAACCCACGAATGATAGGTGTTGCTCCTTACTTAACCCCTTATTCTCTTCTCTTCTCTTCTCTTAACCCCCTACTCTTTCCTTTCTCTCGGGCTAGCCTTAGAGTGGATCTTAGGGTCTTTGTTAGCCTTAGCATCTGTAGATCTGTAGATCTGTAGATCATCATCATCATCATCATCATCCACCGGCCACTGCCGACAAGTCCGAAAAATAGTCGAAGAGAATAGGAAAGGGGTGAAAGATGAAAATAAGTAAATTAAGAACGCTTACCAACCATACAAACAGTCTCAACTCACTGTCATACCATGCAAAATACAGACATGCAAGTAAGGAGAGGATAAGAAAGAAAAAAAAAGTAGGTAAAGTTAAACAAAAAGTGGGTTAGTTTACGTTACGAGCTACATCTACGTTCGTGTTAGTCTATTTTTTTTTATTTTTAATAATTTTATTGCTGGCATCACACGCTGGCATTATCGTCAACAGACTCATCCTCGACCACCACTCCCAGAGCTCCTGTTGCTAATTGTTTTTTTTTTTTAAACAACGTTAATACTTTTAAAATGTCTGTCTAGACGGTTTTTAAACATATTAACGCTGGTAGAGTTAACGACTGACACGGGAAGATTATTCCATTTATCAATTACTTTAAACGTAAAGAAGTTTTTAGCGATATTAGTAATGAAACGTCTGCCACGCAAATTAAATCCGTTATTACGAGTATTGCTATTATCGAAACTGAACAGTTTGTCAAAATTTACGTTATCGATGTTATTAACGATTTTGAAAACTTCAATAAGCTCCCCCTTAATCTCCTAGTTTCGAGTGAATGCAAATCTAACACTTTAATCCTATCTTCATAAGGCTTGTTGCGCAATGACAGAATTAGTTTCGTGGCACAAAGCTGAACCCTTTCTAACCTATCCATATCCTCTCGCAAATACATACGGGCACCAAAACTGAACGGCATATTCTAAATGAGGCCTGACTAGGGACTTGTAAAGGGGCAATATATCCTTCGATTTAAATTCGAAATTACGCGCTATGAAGCTTAACATCCTGTTAGCTTTAGCGCAAGACTCCAGGCACTGGTTCCTAACCTTTAAATTCTTAGATACGCGTACGCCTAAATCTACTTCCTCGTCAACGCTCGCTAACTGTCTATCATCCATCGTGTACGTGTAATTATTGTTACGAGAACCTATATGCAAAACTTTACATTTGTCTACGTTAAATTGCATCTGCCACTTATCCGTCCACTCCACAATCCTATTTACATCGTCTTGGAGCCTATTTCTATCGTCCTCGTTAACAACCTTACCGCCTATTTTAGTATCGTCCGCGAATTTTGACGTTACTAGTCAATCCTACATCTATGTCGTTAATGTAAATTACGAATAGCAATGGGCCTAACACTGAACCCTGTGGGACACCGCTACCTACATCCAACCACCCCGATTCACTACCATTAACAACGACGACCCTCTGTCTCCTAGCACGAAGCCATTCCTCTAACCAGTTAGCTACCTGACCGCGTATACTGTGCGCTTTAACCTTCGCAATTAATCTTCTATGCGGAACTGTATCGAACGCCTTTTTAAAATCTAAATAAATAACGTCAGCCGCTCTATGCCTATCGTATTCGCGCACTATTTCGTTATAAAATTCTAACAAATTAGTTAAACAAGATCTATGGCGTCGAAACCCATGCTGACTACTATTAATCAAATCTCGACTTTCTAAGTGATCGATGATACGATCCCTAACTACGGATTCCAAAAGTTTACCGACAATTGACGTTAAGCTAATGGGTCTATAATTGCTAGCTGCTGTGCGGTCGCCTTTTTTAAAAATGGGCGTGACGTTAGCTAATTTGAAGTCTTCAAGAATGATCCCCGTTTCGAGTGACTGATTAAAATTCTTCGTTAAGGCGCCTACATTAACGTCTTTCAAATGTCTGTGATAAAAAGCGTCAGGGCCTGGAGCCTTGCTAACTTTTAGCCTATCGATATAATGCACAATCTCACCTCGTAAACAGTTATTGGTGCTCCTTTAGTATGCGATCTACAGACAAATTCACACTTTAGTATGCGGTCTACACCAATTTGTTTTATAAATGTAGTTAAAGAAGGTTGAAATGACAATCTTACTTGAAAAAAATTTATTGAAAAGTTAAAAACATAAAAAGTTTAAATGTAAGGAAAAAAAATTATTGAAAAGTTAAAAACACAAAAAGTTTAAATGTAAGTATACCTTCTTAGCTTGTTTACTAATTGCTTGTTTACATCCCAATGTCAGTCGCCCTTGACGATTGGTTAGGTTTAGTCATGATATTTTCGTTAGTTTTAACGAAAATATCTTGACTAAACCTAACCAATCGTGTAGACTGCACTTTGAAAAAAGTAGAGCGCGGCAGAATTTGTAGACCGCATACTAAAGGAGCACTCGGTTATTTCATCCAAAATAGTCTCGATACTAAATGGAACGATATCGTCCACGTCAGGAATATTATTTACGTCTTCTACGGTAAAAACTGTCGCAAAAAAATTATTGAAAATACCCGCCATCGCCTGAGCGTCAGAAGCCAAAGCGCCGTTAACATCCACTAGAGCATGGGTCGGGGAACTTTTTTGGGTATTACCCAAAAATCTATTTGAGTAAAATGAAATTACCCCCAGACTTCAAAGTAAACAAAAACAAGCCAATTGCTCTTAAAATTGTTGCATATGGTATACAAAAAATTCAAATTCAAAAAATGTTTATTGGATCCATTATTATGGAGAAATAAAAAAAAGCCACACATGCTGGCATAAGAATAGCACACAAACAAAATTAGTAAAAAGGACTGAAGAATTTCATTCAAAACATCTCCACTTCAGGTTTTGGAAAAATGATGCTGTTTCATTTTTGATACAACAACATCAAAATCAGGACGTAAATTCGTAATATTCTAAAATTTAGAATAACGCCACATTTATGTAACAAAATAAAATAAAAATATACGAAAAAAATATCAGCACAAAGTGTCAAGCACTAAAAGCACCTCTTCGTTTCATGATACCATACACACGACTGAGGCTCTGAGGGAAGTGTCTCTCATACCGCACGCATTACCCCCAAAATTTTTAAATTTATCCCATTTGGGGTAATTTACCCCTGTTCCCCGACCACTGCACTAGAGGGTCTATGTTATCTTTTATCGGCTTACAATTATTGACGTATTCAAGAAACATTTTTGGATTATGTTTACTATCCGCAGCTATAAGTATCTCTAAATTACGCTTAGCATTCCTAACTGATCTTTTAATCTGACGTCTAAGCTCGATATATCTATTAAAGTTAGCTGCCGTGCCATTGCGTTTATTAAGTCTATACGCTCTGTTACCCTCGATTATGAACTCGCCTATTTCCCTGGTCCACCACTTGGGCCTAGTATGATTTCTAGCGCGCTTGGGTCTAAGAGGAATAAACTCCCTTTCAATATTCATAAAACTTTCTTTAAACGCCTCCCACTGCAAATTTGTCATTACCCATAAATAAGTTATCCCAGTCCACTACTCTCATCCTATCCGCAAAACTATCAAAATTAGCCCAACGAAAATCAGGGACTTCTATTACGTTACTATCCTTAGTGTTTTCTATCAACAACTTAAACCTAAGAATTTGATGATCACTACATTCTAAACTCTCGCCTACTTCTAAACCTTCGACTATATTTTCGCCGTTCGTCATCACCAAATCTAAAATATTGTCACCGTGCGTTGGTTCGGTAACCATCTGTTGTAAAAAATTATCTAACATGAACTCAATCAATCTCAAATCACCCTCATTACCAGTAAAAGTCTCGTAATTAACATTAGGGCAGTTAAAGTCTCCGACAATTATACTATTCCGATTGTCAATAAAGTTACCAAGAAGTGAGTAAAATCTAGTATCGGTATCGAGGGGTTGAACGGGAGGTCTATAAACAACAACAAAATTAAAACTAATACTACGCGCCCTAACTTCAACGCATATCGCATTAATTGCTGCCGGAAAATCTATCTTAACCTCGATAACCGTAAGGGAATTACAAATGTACAGCAAAACGCCGCCACCAAACCTATGTAACCTATCATTAGTAAAGAGTTTAAAACCCGGTACATCAAGTTCCCCTAACAAGTCCCGAGTCACGGTATTTAACCACGTTTCAGTGATAGCAACTATATCGTAGTTGCCAGAATAAATTATCGCCTTAAATTCATTTAATTTATTTCTAATACTACGCGCGTTACAATAAGCTATTTTTCACGTCGGGCCCGCGTTCCCCGGACCCACAATGTTTAAAGAAGGCTTCGACCTATACAGTTTTCGTACGTTATCGTCAATTAACCTACCTAGCCTAGCATTACCTATTTCATTAAAATGCACCCGATCTTTTATAAAAAGGCTAGGATCACTGAATTCGGACCACAGCTTTACGAAGGGTACATTTTCCTCAGCACAAATCTCTTCTAATTTATTATTAAAAAATATTGTTTTTGACGTAATCCTAAGACCCAAACCGTGCCTAGGGGTAATACCTAGAACTAAAGACCTATCTGACCTCGCCTTCAGGGACCTAATTAACCTCCTATATCTCTCCAAAAGGTCAGGCACTCTCGTATCGGGCCTATACGAGTCGTTGCCTCCTACCATCGTCACTAACATAGAGTGACGGGAGGCAACATCAATCCTATCCACTTCGTCCCTAACTCTGTCAACCCTGGCCCCTGGGAGACAGACCCTCCTCTTCTTGGTTGATTGCCGTTCAACGAACTCTTTGTCCATATGGCGCACTAAAGAGTCGCCAATTAAAATAGTTTCCCCCTCATTCACGTCCCTTTCTAAATGGGCGAAAGGGTTCGAAACCTCGATAGGGGGGATTCCTATCACCTAACGTACGCGGCCTAGCTCCACCCTTAACTTCTCTAAATCCCTCCCCATCTACTAATCTCGGACCAACCTTAACCGCTTCCTCAGCTCTATCCAACCTTCCCGACAAGCTACCTAAACTAGAAACTAGGTTACGCACCTCACCCTTCAAATTACTAACATCTTCAACGTTAGTATTGGTTCAGCTTTCGTCAACCGTAGCCCTACCCCTGCCCTCATCAAGCGTTGCAAGTCTTTCCGTTACCTCACGTACACTGCGTTCTATGTTAACTATTTCCTCCATTAACTCGCAAAAGAAACAAACTGATCTCTCGGTAATCGCCATAGGACCGCCGTTATAATCTTTAAATTCCGAATACCACCGGTTTACCCCACACCTAACATACGACGCTTTCTGCGACGGCATCGCGCAGTTAAAAATTAGTTTATAACCGTCACAAGTTTAAGTTAAATTAAGCCGGCACGCTATCAAAACTTCTAAGTCGCCAAAAACCACTAATATTCAATTACTTAACTATAACAATGTGAATATAAACGCAAGTATATAAAATTGAAAACTTTCCAAAAGTAAAATTCTTAGCAATATGCAAAAGTAGATGCAATATCAGAGCTCAGGAAATGCGTCCGTTCAGTATGCTTTGAATGCATGCGTGTACGATAAGCAGGCTTCGAATGCATGCGTGTACGACAAGCAGGCTTCGAATGCATGCGTGTACGGCAAGCAGGCTTTGAATGCATGCGTGTACGGCAAGCAGGCTTTGAATGCATGCGTGTACGGCAAGCAGGCTTTGAATGCATGCGTGTACGGCAAGCAGGCTTTGAATGCATGCGTGTACGGCAAGCAGGCTTTGAATGCATGCGTGTACGGCAAGCAGGCTTTGAATGCATGCGTGTACGGCAAGCAGGCTTTGAATGCATGAGTGTACGATAAGCAGGCTTTGAATGCATGCGTGTACGATAAGCAGGCGTTGAATGCATGCGTGTACGATATGCATGCTTTGAATGCATGCGTGTACGATATGCATGCTTTGAATGCATGCGTGTACGATATGCATGCTTTGAATGCATGCGTGTACGATATGCATGCTTTGAATGCATGCGTGTACGATATGCATGCTTTGAATGCATGCGTGTACGATATGCATGCTTTGAATGCATGCGTGTACGATATGCATGCTTTGAATGCATGCGTGTACGATATGCATGCTTTGAATGCATGCGTGTACGATATGCATGCTTTGAATGCATGCGTGTACGATATGCGTGCTTTGAATGCATGCGTGTACGATATGCGTGCTTTGAATGTATGCGTGTACGATATGCGTGCTTTGAATGTATGCGTGTACGATATGTATGCTTTGAATGTATGCTTTGAGTGTATGCGTGTATGATATATATGCTTTGAAAGAGATGATCTGTAAATACCAAACTCAAAATGCTAATGTATTTTTGTGTTTCCTGGACGCTTCTAAGGCATTTGATCGTGTTAATCATGATCAATTAATTATTCATGAAACTTTTTAATCGTAATATACCTGGTTACTTGGTCCTACATATATTAATATTTCGGTATAATCACCAAGCAATGATTAAGGTGCGGTGGGGTTAAAATTCAGATCCATTCTCTGTGACCAGTGGTGTTAGGCAGGGAAGGATATTATCCCCCTAATTATTCAATGTTTATATGAATAATCTCTATTGTACTAAACATTTGTAAAATAGACTGTTATCTTGGTACAATGATTGTTAATCGTCTGATGCATGCAGCTGATCTAGTTCTTATTTCTCCATCTGTAAAAGGGCTCAGCACACTTTTGAAGGTGTGTGAAAGGTATGGGAAGGATAACGACATAAAATATAATCCTGCTAAAAGTCGTGTTATGATTATGAGGACCAAGGTCTACAAATACAGTACTGTGCAAAACTCAGAGACCACTGTCGATCTGATAACTATTAGATAATCTGTTGTATGAAAATTGGTTTTGATACTAAAATACATATTAACTAGAACCTCTGGTTCATATTAATGTATAACTAAGTTACTACTAAAGTGTATAAAGTTTTATAAGCTGAATGACCCTCTAGTCTGCATAAATTGAACTTGAGGGTTGATTCATTATATTACTTATAACGCATGTGTTTAAAGATCTAGCGAACTATTACTGATGAATCTGCAGTAAATGCTCCTGAGCTATTGTTATATCAATATTTACAATTAAAAGTATTGACATATTAACTTAAATTCTGCAAAACGAATTTATCCAAAACGTTTCTCATTATAATCCTAATTCATGCTGTTTTTTTTCTTTAACAGGCTTAAGAAATGACAAAAAGTAAAATTTCTGATGAGATTAGATATAAAATAATACATTTGCATGGTGAGGGACTAAGTCAAAGAAATATAAATGAATCTACAGGCGTTTCCAAAACTGGTGTACAAAAAATCTTGGCTCGTCACAGATCAAATAAGACCCCAGCTGATCGTCCTAGATCAGGGAGGAGGCCCTCTAAGCTTTCTCCATCTGATCTGCAATATCTAAAGATTACTTCCCTTCGAGACAGACACAAATCCAGCACTTCACTTGCAGCGGATCTCGAAAAAACAACAGGTGTCTCAGTTGATCCTTCTACTGTACGAAGGAAGCTTAATTCAGTAGGTCTCAGATGTCCAATATTTGTGTGCCAAAGCACATTTTCTTCTCTTCTCTTTATTTCCATTCCTTAAAAGTGGCTTTTTTGCTGCAACACGTCTTTTAAGACCTACTGAGTTAAGTTTCCTTCATACAGTAAAGGGATCAACTGAGACACCTGTTGTTTTTTCGAGATCTGCTGCAAGTGAAGTGCTGGATTTGCGTCTGTCTCGAAGGGAAGTAATCTTTAGATATTGCAGATCAGATGGAGAAAGCTCAGAGGGCCTCCCTGATCTACGGCGATCAGCCGGGGTTCCATTTGAGCTGTGACGAGCCAAGATTTTTTGTACACCAGTTTTGGAAACGCCTGTAGATTCACTTATTTTTCTTTGACTCAGTCCCTCACCATGCAAATGTATTATTTTATATCTAATCTCATCAGAAATTGTACTTTTTGTCATTTCTTAAGCCTGTGAAAGAAAAAAAACAGCATGAATTAGGATTATAATGAGAAACGTTTTGGATAAATTTGTTTTGCAGAATTTAAGTGAATATGTCAATACTTTTAATTGTAAATATTGATATAACAATAGCTTAGGAGCATTCACTGCAGATCCATCAGTAATAGTTCGCTAGATCTTTAAACACATGCGTTATAAGTAATATAATGAATCAACCCTCAAGTCTAATTTATACATACTAAAGGGTTATCCAGCTTATACAACTTTATACACTTAAGTAATAACTTAGTTATACGTTAATATGAACCAGAGGTTCTAGTTAATATGTATTTTAGTATCAAAACCAATTTTTATACAACAGATTATCTAATAGTTATCAGATCGACAGTGGTCTCTGACTTTTGCACAATACTGTATATAAAATTTTCTGAATTTGAATTGAATGGTATGGTGCTGTCAGAAGTGACCCAGACTAAGTATCTTGGCCACATACTAACTGATAGTCTTTCAGATGACTGTGATATGCTAAGGCAGTAGAAAATTTCATGTGTACATTGGATGTTAAGTTGATTTTGTTCAAAACTTTTTGTACTCCAATGTATACAGCTCATTTGTGGTGGAACTACAAGATGTATGAGAAAATTGTTTGTTGCATGTAATAAAATTTTTAGGAGTTTATTAACAACTCCAAGATTTATAAATTGTGCTTCTTCTAGTGCTAGTATGATGTTTGTAGACAGTGCCTAACTGTGCCAGTGTCATACGCAATTTTGTATTTAGATTTATCACTAGGCTTGGTGAGTCAGTGAATAAGATAATAGAAGCATTGGCGTAGGCGTATGTTCATTATTCATAGTGATTCATTGGCCTACACCAGGGGTTCTTAACCTTTTTAGGCTGTGATCCAAATTCTGGTCTTGGGGCTAGCTCGGCGATTAATGTCTTCAAACATTTCGCTCGTAATAAATAATAAAATAAATAATAATGATAAAATGATTAGGGATAACATAAATAAATGATAAATGACAATTTAATAACCCAAGTTTGGGTCGCGACCCAGAGGTTAAGAACCCTTGGTCTACACAGTGCTCCAGACAACTATCTCTCAACCTTCTATGGCCCATTTGTATAATGTTTGTACCTGTTGAGTCTGAAATAAAGTGTTTGTTGTTGTTGTATTTATTTTTATTGGGAAGAACATGCTTTAGATGCAAGACGAACTATATTTATTTATTTACTTATTATTATTTGCAAATTTCCAGAACCCAGACACGGTTCATAGTTCATAATGCTTATAACGTTAGGTTAGTAATTATGAACAGTCTCCTAATCACAGCGAAAAATCATAAGCAATAATTATTTGAAAAAAGTTGACTTAATAAATATGGCACACATTTAAAATTTTATTTTTAAAATTTAATTGTAGGACTTGGATACTTACCAAGGTTGGATGATCTACTACATGAAGGAGAGACTCGAGACGAATTCCAAATTCATTCTTCTTGTAATATCCCGGTTCTTCATGCGAAGAAAAATGTATTAAACAGGGTGTTCCAAAAATTACGCACGTCCAAATATAAACATTTACAACTTCATGAATTATGCCTATGGCAACCACTTACGCCTTATTTGAAAGTTCTAATATTTCTTTTGAATGATATACAAAACGTTTTACTACACACATCCCTCATCTCAGCATATCATTACAAGGTTGATATAAAAAATATGGGAAACGGCGGTAGGAGACAAAAGAAATAATTCGCGGAAGTGAAGTAATTAAAAAGTTTAAAGTTGCAAATTGCCGGAAGAGTCTTCCATCTATGCCCAGGGCCATCGAGAGGGCGGGGAAGCCGGGATAAATCCCCGGGGCCCGGAAAGAGGGGGGATAAAATCTAAAAATATTAATAAAGCAATTTATTAAATAACAGAGGAAATATAATTAATGGCCATACATTTTATAGAGATTCATAGTCAAACTGAAACAGATAAAATATATCTGCGGTCCACCAATGCCCAAGACCGACTGACAGATCTGGGAACCATTGTAATTGAAAGTCAGTTAGCCCGTACTTTAAATTTCATCAGAATCATTTACCACTGTGCTTGAGAGAAGGCAAAGAAATTACACTTCTAATTATGAAAATCTTGCAGTAAACAATTGTTTTGCCTGCATGGACCAGTACTGCATTTGTAAATTGTATGGTGATAGAATTAATATAATTGATTCGACAAATGAAATGGTCATTTTCTTCAGAGTTGTTTATTCATACTGTATGTTTTGAATAGTGACTTGGACATATAATCAGTTTGCTTGTTATGTACACAAAAAACATTCATAATAAAATACTGAGTAAACAGGGGAGCCCATATACCAATCCTTCCCCGGGGCCCGTGGCAGCTCTCGCCGGCCCTGTCTATGCCTACGTATATAATTATTTACTGAGGAATAAATTATTATTTACAAAGAAATAGAAAGGACACCAAACAGCAACAGACCGGCTGGTCCCTACGAGGCTATCTGTTTAAGGAGCAAGATTAAAAGATGCAAGAAAATGTAAAGACAAGTGAAAGTTTTAAAGCAAAGCAGAGAAAAGAGGGTGAGAGGTAGAAAAGAAATTTAAAGCTATAGGGAAAATTTTAAAGTGAAGAGGAGGAAAATCCGAATGAAAATTCTACAATACTTTTATGCGCTAACAAATGCTTCCAACTGTGGGTTTAAGGCAAGATAAGCATCTAGTTTCTTTTTAAAGAATTCGATCGAATTACTTTGAACTACGCTGTCTGAAAATCAATTCCACAAATTAACTATACGACTGAAAAAAAAAAAAGTTTAGCTTCATTAGAATTAAAATACAGGGTGATCCGTTTGGGTATGAATAAAATAAAATTGATGTGAAATGGAAACAGTAACATTGTGTAGTTTAATATTTGGTAAACAATGCCCACAAAGACAACATGACACCCCTTCCGGACACAACAGAGGTCACAACGAGAGGCTAATTCTTACGACCACCTGCATATGGTTCAGTGATAGACCCTGTTTCTTCAAATGTGCGGTACCACTGCACTATGGAGTCGTATTTAGGAGCTTTTCGAACACCATACACACGGCGAAACTCACGACTTAAATTCAAACGATATACCAATAAATCCTAAGATTTTATTTGTTTTTCTGATCGCTTCGATACATTGCTTATTCGGTTTAAGTGTGTGTGTCGGCAACAATACCTGAATCTCTCTCTTCCATACACTCGTTAGTCTCTTGTTGGGCATAAAGTATTTTTCTTTAACATTGTTTCTACCGATATGTAACATTTTACATTTATCTATATTAAAATTCATTTGCCAAATTTCCGCCCACTCGAGTAATTTATTAATATCTTCTTGAATCTGCAAATGTTCTGCCACTGATTTTGTTCGTCCCCCTAGTTTGGTATCATTCGCGAATTTTGAAATTATACTCTTAATTCCCAAGTCGATGTCATTGATATAAATAATAATAAGAACTGGTCCCAGAACTGATCACGGAGACACGCCGCTAGTTACACTTTTCCATTTAGACGCTTTGCTATTAATGACCACTCTTTGTTCAGGTGCACTAAGCCAATTTTCGATCCATTTGAGAACATTACCATCAATTCCGTGAGAATGAAGTTTAGCGAATAATCTTCTACGTGGCACTTTATCAAACGCTTTTTGAAAATCGAAATAGATAATATCTACCGTTTTACTAGTCATATATATTTACAATATAAAAAAAATCGAACAAATTAGTAAGACAAGAACGATTACGTCGAAAACCGTGTTGATAATCTTTGATTAATTTATTAATTTCTATAAGTGATTAACTATTTCGTTCCGACCGATCGTCTCCATAAGCTTACTAATTACTGAAGTCAGGCTAATGGACCGATAATTTCCCGGAAGGGATTTGTCCCTTTTTTTAAATATTAGCGTAATGTTTGAAAGTTTCTAATCAAATGGAATTTCTCCAGATTGTAACGATTTCTTTAAGTACCCTAGTGTTGAGCTCATCTGGACGGAGTTTTATTTGGATTAATTTTGCCTATGGCCGAGAGTACTTCGCTTTCACTAATGGTAAAATGGTGAAGCTTTAAATAATGATCATCACTGAGCATGATTACGGGAACAGGAATGTTGTTCATATTTTCGTTAAGTGAAGACGGAAGAGAAGAATTTATTTAAAACTTCCGTCATTTGTAAGTCATCGTAATTTTTTTTCGTTGTTTTCGCATGCAATAGTCTGCGAAGCTACTTTTTTTATTCGTACTTTTCCTAATCCTTCTGAATAGCTTGGTAAGCATTTTCATTGGACAAATTATGTTTCTTTAAATTTAAAATACGCGTTCCTTTTTAACGTTAAGCTACTTCTAATTTGAGCATTCCACCACTTAGGTTTAACAGACTTCGCCATTTTCTTTTTACGTAATGAGATATTACACGATTCAACTCCACGGACGACACCCGCCCCCTGTGCCAGGACACACCACAAACAATTGAACACATTATGATGGACTATACCACTCTAGCACAACAGAGAACACAACACAACATCACTAGTGCGCTGAACCCCTGGTCCACTCCGGAAAGGGCGATCGGTTACCCGCGTGCCGCCGCGCCGGCTTGCTCGATCAGGGTGGGCTGATCGGCTAACCGACAATAACAACTTGATTCTAAACGTTTAAAGTAATTATAGAAAAGTCGATTGCCTTTAATATCATCGTGCGAGAGCGCCTCATCCCAATTATGGGTCGAAAGTTGCAGTTTCATGTCACGAAATTTAGCTCTTAAAATCCAAAACTTATTTATTGCAGGCTCTCCGAATTATAAACATTAATTTTAATTTCAAATGTTATTTGCCTGCGATCACTGGTGGAGAAGTCTCCTACAGAAATATCAATTAAGTCTAGGTCTATACTTAAAACTAAATCTAGAATATTGCGTTCTCTAAGTGGGTTCCTCGACCATTTGAAAAAGTGAACTTTCGAGCAAACCCTCGTACAGTCGACGACCGGAATTAGACTAAAGGACCACCCAATCCCCGCAAGGGAAATTAAAATCTCCCATAATTATCGCATCATGTCCGTTACTTACATAAAAAATTAGTTCCTGAAACCAATTATCATTTATGTACGAATGATGCATTCCTGGGCAGTGAATGCTCACATACTATACAGCCTCTTTCCCTATATGAGGGAAAGGGCTAAGTAGGAGTTATGGATCGGTCAGTGGCCCTGACGAGTGGTATGCGTTTCAGGATTGCCAGTTGGGTTGCCAACTCCCCCGTTTTCATTGCCAATTTTAAGTTTTACTAGACAAAAATTCCGACTCTAAATTTACATAAAAAACTAAATTTGAAATTTACCTTTTATTCTATCTAGTAAGGTCATTCATGAACTAAAATTCGAGGCAATAGTCGTGCGCAAATAACCAACAAACACGACTACCAAAAGGTAAATTAAGTAACAATGTTACTTAAAATGGCACTGCTTAACTGCTATCGGCTGGATCGACTCTGCGGTTGAGCTTGAAAAAAAAATTAAAGTTGGCAGTCCTAGTTGCCAGACTGTACACTTCAAGGTGTGTATCATACAAAAGTTTGTTTTATGGTGGCAAGCACGATCTCTCACCTCCGATTACCAGTTTTTCCCAGATTTTTTATCATGACTTTGTCGGGATTATTTGCTGATTTTAAAGATGTATTAAAATGTGGAGCAATATTCCGCATATCATGCACAAAAAAATGTTAAGCTTTTGTAAGTGTAGGAACATTATTTTACAAGACTAATATTCAGAACGTTGAAAATTTTTCAATTTGGACCTGCAGTTTCGAAAAATAAAATTGGCAAAAAAAACAATTTGTAAAGATCCTAAAACAATTTGTAATCAGTAATGTTTGGATTTGTTTTTAAAATTGTATTACTATCACCAAAATATTACCAATTCGTAATTTGTTTAGAAATTGTTTCTAAGGGAACATTTTTCCAAATAAATAAATATATAAATATATATAAATAAATAAATAAATAAATAAATATATATATATATATATATATATAAAGGGTGATCCAGAGAAATGGGACCCAAAAGAAACCCCTGTAACTCTTAAAGTATAAGTCCTTTTATAAAATCATACGCATCATTCGAAAGAGGATAGTTACAAGTTTGTACAGGATTGTATAGGTTTTGACAATACAAGACAAGATAAGATACAAAACAAAATAAAAGTGTTAGTTAAAACTAACCCTTCAAGATGACTGCATGGACTGTGGAACAGCTGCGTTTCGTAACTGAGCAATATTATGAGCATGGAAGAAGTGTAGTTTCAGCTCAAAGATCTTTCAAGACAAATTTTCAGATGTCAAAATCACCTTCTAAGAGCTGAAACTACACTTCTTCCATGCTCATAATATTGCTCAGTTATGAAACGCAGCTGTTCCACAGTCCATGCAGTCATCTTGAAGGGTTAGTTTTAACTAACACATTTATTTTGTTTTGTATCTTATCTTGTCTTGTATTGTCAAAACCTATACACTCCTGTACAAACTTGTAACTATCCTCTTTCGAATGATGCGTATGATTTTATAAAAGGACTTATACTTTAAGAGTTACAGGGGTTTCTTTTGGGTCCCATTTCTCTGGATCACCCTATATATATAACGTAAAGAACGACGCTTGTATAGGAGATATTCCGCGCAAGACGAGAGAGAGAGAACGAAACAAATGAAAAAAATGAGGTAACCACCCGGGAATCGAACCCGGGATCTTCCGATTGCCGGTCAGATGCGATACCATTACACCATGGGCCTCACTCTTCCAAATGCCTTAATTCTTCTACATACTCGCAGAAACCAATGCCCCAAGGGGGCACCTCCCGCATGCCGTAACATTATATACATTCAACTGCAAAGAACACGCAGTATAAATAACGTAAAGAACGACGCTTGTATAGGAGATATTCCGCGCAAGACGAGAGAGAGAGAACGAAACAAATGAAAAAATGAGGTAACCACCCGGGAATCGAACCCTGGATCTTCCGATTGCCGGTCAGATGCGATACCATTACACCATGGGCCTCACTCTTCCAAATGCCGTAATTCTTCTACATACTCGCAGAAACCAATGCCCCAAGGGGGCACCTCCCGCATGCCGTAACATTATATACATTCAACTGCAAAGAACACGCAGTATAAATAACGTAAAGAACGACGCTTGTATAGGAGATATTCCGCGCAAGACGAGAGAGAGAGAACGAAACAAATGAAAAAATGAGGTAACCACCCGGGAATCGAACCCTGGATCTTCCGATTGCCGGTCAGATGCGATACCATTACACCATGGGCCTCACTCTTCCAAATGCCGTAATTCTTCTACATACTCGCAGAAACCAATGCCCCAAGGGGGCACCTCCCGCATGCCGTAACATTATATACATTCAACTGCAAAGAACACGCAGTATAAATAACGTAAAGAACGACGCTTGTATAGGAGATATTCCGCGCAAGACGAGAGAGAGAGAGAACGAAACAAATGAAAAAATGAGGTAACTACCGGGAATCGAACCCGGGATCTTCCGATTGCCGGTCAGATGCGATACCATTACACCATGGGCCTCACTCTTCCAAATGCCGTAATTCTTCTACATACTCGCAGAAACCAATGCCCCAAGGGGGCACCTTCCGCATGCCGTAACATTATATACATTCAACTGCAAAGAACACGCAGTATAAATAACGTAAAGAACGACGCTTGTATAGGAGATATACCGCGCAAGACGAGAGAGAGGAACGAAACAAATGAAAAAATGAGGTAACCACCCGGGAATCGAACCCGGGATCTTCCGATTGCCGGTCAGATGCGATACCATTACACCATGGGCCTCACTCTTCCAAATGCCGTAATTCTTCTACATACTCGCAGAAACCAATGCCCCAAGGGGCACCTCCCGCATGCCGTAACATTATATACATTCAACTGCAAAGAACACGCAGTATAAATAACGTAAAGAACGACGCTTGTATAGGAGATATTCCGCGCAAGACGAGAGAGAGAGAACGAAACAAATGAAAAAATGAGGTAACCACCCGGGAATCAATCAAACCCGGGATCTTCCGATTGCCGGTCAGATGCGATACCATTACACCATGGGCCTCACTCTTCCAAATGCCGTAATTTTCTACATACTCGCAGAAACCAATGCCCCAAGGGGGCACCTCCCGCATGCCGTAACATTATATACATTCTCTCTCTCGTCTTGCGCGGAATATCTCCTATACAAGCGTCGTTCTTTACGTTATTTATACTGCGTGTTGTTTGCAGTTGAATGTATATAATGTTACGGCATGCGAGGGGTGCCCCCTTGGGGCATTGGTTTCTGCGAGTATGTAGAGGAATTACGGCATTTGGAAGAGTGAGGCCCATGGTGTAATGGTATCGCATCTGACCGGCAATCGGAAGATCCCGGGTTCGATTCCCGGGTGGTTACCTCATTTTTTCATTTGTTTCGTTCTCTCTCTCTCGTCTTGCGCGGAATATCTCCTATACAAGCGTCGTTCTTTACATTATTTATACTGCGTGTTCTTTGCAGTTGATATATATATATATATATATATATATATATATATTGATTAATGAGAGAGCGAGAGAGAGTTACAAGAACAAGAGGAAGCCTCAGAGACCTTCTGGTCCACTCTGGGAGGTTCCTGTTATTAAACAAGTTTATTTTTCTTTCAACTATCCTAGCAGTAGTAGAAAACTGGATAGAAAAGTAGAAGGCTCTCTCCCCACCCTCCGCTCCCTCCCTGCCAGAGGCAGGTACAAAAAAAGGTTGAAGAAAATACCTTGACCCTGGAAAAGTAACTAAGGAAATTTTACAGGAAAGTGGAGAATATATAATAGCTCTATATTTAGCATGCTCACAGAGACACCGTGCAAGCGAACTCCTGCAGAGTTATTTGATGTTTTAGTCTTAAACTATGAGAGTATTCAGTACTTTGTCTAGCCTATTTTTAAACACATTTACACTTTGACTGGAAACAACCTCTGAGGGAAGTTGGTTCCAGATATTAACTATTTTATAGGAAAAGAAATTCCCGCAGACAGAGGTCCTAAATGTCTTTAGTTCCAGTTTAAACCCATTATTTCTTGTCGGATTGACATTAAGTGAGAATAAGTTTCTGTAATCTACCCTGTCTATTCCATTGAGAATCTTGAAGACTTGAATAAGCTGATCCAGCAACCTCCTCGTCTCTAAGGTAAACAGATTTAGGCGCTCCAATCTCCGTTGGTAGCTTTGCATTCTCATTGAAGGGATCAATTTTGTAGCCCTTGCTTGTACTCTTTCTAACTTTCTATGTCCTTCCTGAGGGATGGAGACCAAAACTGCGCACAGTATTCCAGTTGAGGTCTGACTAGTAAATTATAAAGAGACATTACAGTCTCCTTGTTCCGAAACTGGAACTGTCTTTTAATATAACCTAATATTTTTAAGGCCCTCTTTTCGACTTCTGCACAGTGCCTCGACGGTTTCAGATCGTTGCTGATATAAACTCCTAAGTCTTTCTCTAGATCGGTCTCAGTTAAGTTCCTTCCCAAGAGAGAGTAATCAGTCTTCGGGTTTTTATAAAACCTATGTGCATTACCTTACATTTGTCCAAGTTGAATGGCATCTACCAAATAGCAGACCATTCGCCCAACCTGTCAAGATCGTTCTGAAGCGTTCTTACGCCCTCCTCAGTACCTACACTACTTCCTAATTTCGTATCGTCTGCAAATTTGGAGATTGTACTTAGAAGCCCGACGTCTATATCGTTAATATTATAGATGATAAAAAGTAAAGGACCCAGAACGGAACCCTGTGGGACACCACTGGTGACGGGCGCCCACTCCGAAGCCACTCCATTTATTACCACTCTCTGCTTTCTATCTTTTAACCAATCCTCAATCCAGTTGGAAACGAGCCATGTGATTCCTAGTCCTTTGACTTTAGCCATCAATCTCGCGTGAGGAACTTTGTCAAAGGCTTTTTGAAAGTAGAGATACACTATATCTATTGCCCTACTTGCATCGTACAGTGTATGCATATTATGGAAGAACTCTAACAGGTTTGTCAGACAGGATCTATGTCGCCTAAATCCATGTTGAGAATAAAAAATTAGATTGTTAGATTCAAGGTGATACACAATACGTTTTGTAATGGTGGGTTCCAAGAGTTTGCCGATAACTGATTTTAAACTGATCGGGCGGTAATTACAAGGATTTTCCCTATCACCCTTTTTAAAGACGTGTTACATTTGCTAACTTCCAGTCGGTTGGAACTTTCCCTAACTCGATTGATTGTTTGAATATGGTTACTAAGTCGTCAACAACATTGTGGCTAACCTCTTTTAATACCCTTGGAAGAAATGAGTCGGGGCCAGGTGATTTGGATTTGTTCATCTTATCAATTAATTGCTGTACCTCATTTCTCGTAAAACTTATGGTCTCTACGGGATGGTCACCGTCATATGTAATCCGAGGACTTGGCACTTCTATTGTGTCTTCTTCCGTGAAGACTGTAACGAAGAACTCGTTTAACATATTAGCTATATCTTTATCACCGAATTTTAGTACGCCATTTCTGTCTTTTAGGGGGCCGAGAGAGAGAGAGAGAGAGAGAGAGAGAGAGAGAGAGAGAGAGAGAGAGAGAGAGAGAGAGAGAGAGAGAGAGAGTTACAAGGAAAAGAAGTACCTCAAAAGGCCTTGCGGCCCATACCGAGGAGGTACCAAGAGAGAGAGAGAGAGAGAGAGAGAGAGAGAGAGAGAGAGATATTTACAAGGAAAAGAAGTACCTCAAAAGGCCTTGCGGCCCATACCGAGGAGGTACCAATGGCAACGGGTGCCAGGAAAAATTTTGTACACACTCAAATAGTGTGCAAGATTCGGTCTAACCTTTTCTTGAAATGATCCACAGAGGAACTGTTCACAACTTCTGAAGGTAAACTGTTCCACGTGTCACATATCTTATACGTGAAGTAATTCCCACACACACTAGTCCTAAACCGTTTCAAATCCAACTTCCAACCATTGTTGCGAGTTGGGTTATCATTTAAACTAAACATGCTTCTAAAATCGACATCGTTGAACCCGCGTAAGAGCTTGAAAACCTCGATCAGTTGACCGCGCAGCCTCCGAGTTTCCAGCGAAAACAAGTTCAGGGCGCGTGAGCGTCGATTGTAGCCCATATGCCTAACAGAAGGTATTAACTTTGTGGCCCTCGCCTGCACTCGCTCCAGCCTCTCAATATCTTTCCTGACGGTGGGCAACCAGAACTGAACAGCATACTCCAGGTGCGGCCGAACCAGGGAATTGTATAGAGAGAGCACAATCTCCTTGTTCCGAAACTGAAATTGCCTCCTGATATAACCCAACAGCTTCTGGGCTTTTTTTTCCACCTCTACGCACTGTTTCGTAAACTTAAGGTCGCTGCTAATTAGCACACCCAAGTCCTTTTCTAAATCAGTCACCTCGATATTACTCCCCAACATCGAGTAGTCCGACTTGGGATTGGCGTAGCCAATGTGCATCACTCTGCATTTACCCAAGTTAAACGGCATTTGCCATTTTTTCGGACCACTCTCCTATCCTACCTAGGTCCGCACGCAGTTGCTCGATCGCCTCCGGCGTCTCAACATTAGCCCCAAGCTTGGTGTCATCAACGAATTTGGCCATCCGACTGACGATGCCACCTTCTATATCATTTATGTAAATGATAAACAACAGCGGCCCCAAAACGGAACCCTGAGGAACCCCGCTAGTGACCGAGGCCCAACCCGAACTAGCCCCTTTAATTACAACCCTCTGCCGCCTATTCTTCAGCCAGTTTTCAATACACCTACCTACTTCCCCACCGATACCCAGCGCGCGCACTTTCGCCATTAGCCGGCGGTGAGGTACCTTATCAAAGGCTTTCTCAAAATCGAGATAAAGTATATCAATCGCCCTACTCTTATCATACTCACTCCACTTGACGTGGAAAAACTCGAGGAAGTTGGTGAGACACGACCTATGCCGTCTAAACCCATGTTGGGAGTCCCGAAGCAGCTTGTAGGAATCCAAATGGTCAACGATCCTATCCGCTATTATCCTCTCTAATAATTTATCTACAACTGAAGTGAGACTAATGGGACGACAGTTCCTTGACTTTCGTGATCCCCTTTCTTAAAGAAATTTCCGCAGACAGAGGTCCTAAATGTCTTTAGTTCCAGTTTAAACTCATTATTTCTTGTCGGATTGGCATTAAGTGAGTAAGTTTCTGTAATCTACCCTGTCTATTCCTTTGAGCATCCTGAAGACTTGAGAGAGAGAGAGAGAGTTACAAGGAGTTACAAGGAAAAGAAGTACCTCAAAAGGCCTTGCGGCCCATACCGAGGAGGTACCAATGGCAATGTGTGCCAGGGAAAATTTTGTACACACTCAAATAGTGTGCAAGATTTGGTCTAACCTTTTCTTGAACTGATCCACAGAGGAACTGTTCACAACTTCCGAAGGTAACCTGTTCCATGTGTCACAGATCTTATACGTAAAGTAATTCCCACACACACTAGTCCTAAACCGTTTCAAATCCAACTTCCAACCATTGTTGCGAGTTGGGTTATCATTTAAACTAAACATACTTCTAAAATCGACATCGTTGAACCCGCGTAAGAGCTTGAAAACCTCGATCAGTTGACCGCGCAGCCTCCGAGTTTCAAGCGAAAACAAGTTCAGGGCGCGTAACCGTCGATTGTAGCCCATATGCCTAACGGAAGGGATTAACTTTGTGGCCCTCGCCTGCACTCGCTCCAGCCTCTCAATATCTTTCCTGAGGGTGGGCGACCAGAACTGCACAGCATACTCCAGGTGCGGCCGAACAAGGGAATTGTACAGTGAGAGCACAATTTCCCTGTTCCGAAACTGAAATTGCCTCCTGATATAACCCAATAGTTTCTGGGCTTTCTTTTCCACCTCTACACACTGTTTCGTAAACTTAAGGTCGCTGCTAATTAGCACACCCAAGTCCTTTTCTAAATCAGTCACCTCGATATTACTACCCAACATCGAGTAGTCCGACTTGGGATTGGCGTAGCCAATGTGCATCACTTTGCATTTACCCAAGTTAAACGGCATTTGCCATTTTTCGGACCACTCTCCTATCCTACCTAGGTCCGCACGCAGTTGCTCGATCGCTTCGGGCGTCCCAACATTGACCCCAAGCTTGGTGTCATCAGCGAATTTGGCGATCCGACTGACGATGCCACCGTCGATATCATTTATGTAAATGATAAACAACAGTGGCCCCAAAACGGAACTCTGAGGAACCCCACTAGTGACCGAGGCCCAACCCGAACTAGCCCCTTTAATTACAACCCTCTGCCGCCTATTCCTCAGCCAGTTTTCAATCCACCTACCTATTTCCCCACCGATACCCAGCGCGCGCACTTTCGCCATTAGCCGGCGGTGAGGTACCTTATCAAAGGCTTTCTCAAAGTCGAGATAAAGTATATCAATCGCCCTACTCTTATCATACTCACTCAACATGACGTGGAAAAACTCGAGCAAGTTTGTAAAAGTTTATTTTTCTTTCAACTATCCTAGCAGTAGTAGAAAACTGGATAGAAAAGTAGAAGGCTCTCTCCCCACCCTCCGCTCCCTCCCTGCCAGAGGCAGGTACGGAAAAAGGTTGAAGAAAATACCTTGACCCTGGAAAAATAGCCAAGGAAATTTTACAGGAAAGTGGAGAATATATAAATAGCTCTATATTTAGCTTGCTCACAGAGACACCGTGCAAGCGATCTCCTGCAGAGTTTTCTTATGTTTTAGTCTTAAACTATGAGAGTATTCAGTACTTTGTCTAGCCTATTTTTAAACACATTTACACTTTGACTGGAAACAACCTGAGGGAAGTTGGTTCCAGATATTAACTATTTTATAGGAAAAGAAATTTCCGCAGACTGAGGTCCTAAATGTCTTTACACACTCAAATAGTGTGCAAGATTTCGTCTACCCTTTTCTTGAACTGATCCACAACTTCCGAAGGTAACCTGTTCCATGTGTCACAGATCTTATACGTAAAGTAATTCCCCCACACACTAGTCCTAAACCGTTTTAAATCCAACTTCCAACCATTGTTGCGAGTTGGTGAGACACGACCTATGCCGTCTAAACCCATGTTGGGAGTCCCCAAGCAGCTTGTAGGAATCCAAATGGTCAACGATCCTCTCAGCTATTATCCCTTCTAATAATTTACCTACAACTGAAGTGAGACTAATGGGACGATAGTTCCCTGGACTTTCGTGATCCCCTTTCTTAAAGATAGGGGTCACGTTGGCTTCCCTCCAGTCACCAGGCACCTGGCCCATCTCCAACGATTTGTTGAAGACTGTAGCCAGGTGGGGAGCCACCTGGTCGCGCACTTCTCGCAACACTCTGGGGAGAAACTGGTCTGGCCCAGGAGCCTTAAACGCGCTCAGTTTGTCTATTCTATCGGCAACGACTGTCGCGGTACTTCTAACACTATCCAGGCCAGCACCTTCGTGCCTCACGCCTGGCTCGGGGATGACGCGGGTATCCTCCCTGGTGAACACTCCCGCAAAGTACTCATTAAGCACATTAGCGATGTCCGCTTCTAAGGCTTTCTACTATTAACATAACTGAAGAACTCCTTAGGGTTCCCCTTGCAGAGGCTTGCCATCCGTAGTTCTTCGTTACGTTTCGCTAGCCTAACCTTCGCCTTCACTTCCCTACCCAGGCGGACATACGCTTCAGTGTTCTCGTGGGAACGGTTGGCCTTCGCCCTCCTATACGCTACTTTCCTATTTCGGATAGCCGAAGCGATGTCACGATTGAACCACTTAGGCTGCGTTGAAGCAGGGGTGACCGGTTTTGAGGGTATGGCAGCAGACTGCAGCACCATAAACTCGTCCCGGAATGCACTCCACACTCCCTCAACATCGCCGCCAACCTCTAACCCCATCTCTCCTACGCTATCCCTGAGGCTAACAAAGTTCGCCCGCCGGAGATCGAGCTTACTGCCTCTCGAGTTACTGAGTTACTACGCTTCACCCGAGGGACGCAGAGAGAGAGAGAGAGAGAGAGGAGAGAGAGAGAGAGAGAGAGAGAGAGTTTTTCAAGTCCGTTTTTGTGAAAACATGTGAAAAAATAAAAACCCCGACCTCGTTTCTTTCGGAGTTTTTTCCGTTTCTAAAAAATGGCGGTCAAAAGCGATTTTATTTATAATATAAACCTAGAAGTGATTAAAATACGTAAAAGAAAGTTTTACATATCTTAGGATCATATTAACTCCTCCTGTTGAATATACTGGATGTCCACGAAATAATGCTGCAAACGTTAAGTGGTAATTTTTCTTATTGATCACTATATATTCAATGTACAGGGTGTCTACAATGTCTTGTCACCCCAGTAAAATACTAACCGATTTCCGTTTTTCTTTCAGACCCATTTATCACTGATACAGTTTGATGGCCTTCCAGTTCTGTAGTTTATCTTTTACAGTTCCTGTTGTGAACAGTTTCTCTTCCTATCTGAACAAAGTCATTTTTGGACGAGTTGCACAATTGAATGGGTCTTGGAAATCTGCACGAATATTTTCAATGGTTTTGCCACTATGTGGTCGCTCATGGACCCAGGTACTAGCCAATATGCGTTGTTCAATCGTATCACACTGCTATCACACATTTCAAATGGGTTTGAAAGAAAAACGAAACTCAGTATTTTACTCGGGTGACAAGACATTGTGAATACCCTGTGAATACTCTTGTAGAATGAATCTAGTGACCCTTGTTTCTTTGGCGGAGTTTTGGTGGGTTTGTCCCCTAGGAATTGAGTTTAAAGGGGGTGCTCGATTTTCAAGAACGTAGGGGGCCAAGGTGTGAGACCTTGAGACGAAGGTGGGTTGTATGGCATCATAGTAAAAACTGTAAAGTGTTCACGACCATTTTACTAGATCTAACTAGTGTTTTAAAATCGTCACAAATTAAAGTTGGCTACTCAGACCTTCCATGAAGGACGACATCTACATTCTTCTTGGCTTGTAATTTTGCGCAGTTCTATTAATGAATTTCTCAAACACAATGCTTTCATCTTTGGTGGTTTCCCGTGTGTCCGGTACTTTCAACCCTTCAATTAATATAGTCATTTGTTCACTCGCATGATCAGATAGTTCTAAGGCAACTTTTTTCAGAACACAAAATTCTATTCAATGACGAAAAAGAATGCGCAACTGGAGGTGTTGTAACTGGAAGCAATGAGATGAATTCCTACTTCTTTTATTCCAAGAAACAAAGCACAAAGATCAAGTCGAGCAACAATTATGATAAAGTTGATGTCAGATTCTCGATTTATTCGTCGTATGAAATTCCACTCTGCGTTCAAAGTCTCTATTCTGTCCTGATCACGCGGTAGATCCATTACTGGTAGTGCCTCACTCCAGTCGACTGTCGGAGTTTTATAAGACGGGCGTCTATAAAAGCTACGTAGAGGTTGAGTAGAATCCAGGGGATGGGGGTGGGAATCTCTCTGCACCCATAAATAAAAATTCAAAGAGGTTAAAAGTAAGGTGATTGAGGTAGCCATACTATTGGTCCACCACGGCCTATCCAGCTCCGAGGAAAGGTTACGTCTTGAAAGTTGCGAACAGCAACGGTATAGTAGGAAGTTGAAAGATTTCACTTCTCATGTCAACTCCAATAGCCCTTAAGGCTGGAGAAGTACAAATGTAACATGTCAACTGAATCCTCTTCATGTTGAAGAGTTTCAGCAATGGATAGGCCACATCAATCACCCGACTTAATCTCTTTGGACTTTGTCTATGGGTTTGTTAAAACGATTGTGTATACTGACAAACCCAGGTATCTTGCAGAACTCCGTTAAAGAATCAAAGGCTATTAAATCCATGCCACAACAGAATCTTGCTGATGCTCTAATGATGTTTGAGCGTCAAATACACACTGCAGCGATCAATAATGGTCATCATGTGAAAAGGTTTTAAATTTAAAGAGTATGGAAATGTAAACAACCATATATATATACACACATCTTTAAGCATTGTTTGTCGGATACTATTTTAATTCTCATATTACTAAAACAATTGGTATTTTGCTAATAATAATAAGCTAAGTACACTAATTACTGTCGTATACTGTGTACTACAATGTACAATTTCACTACAGACAATAATAATAATGTCAGGAGGTACTTTAATATATCCTATCAAGGTATGCTTGGAATTTTGAACATGGCACACTTTTTTGTCCCTGCTTACTAATAATAATTAAAAAAGTTGATAATACAGTATTAGATATTCTAGCGAACAGTATTTCTCAACCTGGGGGTCCACGGGAGGTGCTCAGCTCGGGGGTCCCCGTGTTTAGCATAAAAATCAGCCTATATGGAAAACTGAAGTTTATTTTTCCAGCGAAAATTATAGAAATGTGTAAAATCAGACAAATTACTATTTTTTTTTAGTGAGAAACTCCTGTAATGTTACAGCGTTACAGTTGAAATTATTTTGTTAGTCGTAATTTCCATACGAAACAGTCTATGTCTTTTAATGAAATATTTGTGCCTGGTTTGCATTTGTTAATCTTTGTATATTCTGTTAAAACAGTCCAAACACTGAGTAATACATGCAATAAGTTTCATTGTTTTAATTGCAGCCATTGATGAGAAACCCAATTCGCACAAGTTTCAGGTTGCAAATGGAATGAAGTGCCTCAGACACTAGATGAGATACACGCTTTTCCATGATACCCAAAATATACACGAGTCTTCTGACGGGAATGTCAACTGCAGGGTCTCGTCAGAAGAAAGTTCAATCAATTTATCGCGTAGGTTTCCTGCAAGTTTGGCCGACTCTACCACCCTTTCACTGAACTTCTTAGCAACTTTACATCGTCCCATAGGAAATATCATAGTTCGGGAGCCATTTTTTTGCAATTCAGGTATACAGGGCTATTTAAATTGATTCACCTGATTTCAAATGAGAATATTTTTTAATGTTACAAATACAGAGTGATTTGTGATACATCAACCAAAAGAAAAACTGTCCAAATTTTGTCTCTCACCTCATAAATGCTCTATGTGACTTCCTTTAGTTACACGAGCAACGTCGACACGATAGTCGAATTCCTCCCATACTCGCTCCAGCATGTCCGTTGTCACTGACTCTACGGCAGTAACAATGCGAGTTCGGAGCTCATCCAAAGATGTGGGCAACGGTGGCACGTACACAGTATCCTTAACGTACCCCCAAAGGAAGAAGTCGCACGGTGTAAGAACCGGCGACCTAGGGGGCCAGCTGTGGAGCACCAAGTCATGGGGCCCACTGCGACCAATCCAACGGCGAGCGAGCACTTCGTTGAGCAAACGACTGACACTGACTGTTTGTTGCTAGGCTAGGCCACGGCGCGGTAACTTTGGAGCCCTCTGGCGGTGATCTTGTAAACTCAGAGATTTTCTCTTTCATGTGGTGTATGTCTAGTTGATGCACGGTTGATAGGTACGGAAGTATTCTCAGTTCAAATCGGATGAATCAATTTGAATAGCCCTGTACTGTATCATCATTTAAGGAAGGGTGGCGCGAATTTTTTAATTGCAAAAGGGGTTGGCCAGCACAAAAAAGGGTTGAGAAACAGCACTCTAGAGACTAGAGCCAATGCCAAACATTAATATAAAATCTATTATAATTTTTATACACAGGCTAGATATTTTTGTTTTCACAATCAATTATTTTGTTGGAATGTGTCTGTCCATCTATCTACTGTATGTATCTATATTTTTGGTTTGAAATATAAAAAGCTGAAAAAATTATTGAGCCTATGTTGTACCCTGTAGGCACAAGTTTAATTAAAATAAAGTTTTTATATATTTAAAATAGCTTTTATATGTTTTTACAACATATAAACAATAATTTATTGAAAAAATGGGATCACCTGAAGATCAGGGCCCCCATTTATTCTTGTTTTTTTTGCTTTACAATACCAAATATAATAAATTGAATACCCGGTTAGGTCAACTGTACGCCCTTGACGATTGTGGTTAGGTTAAGTCGTGATATTTTCGTTAGTTTTAACGAATATATCATTTGGTAATTGAGGCTGGGGTCCCTGATCTTCAGGTGATTCAAAAAATGAATTATATATATATATATATATAATATATATATATATATATATATATATTATTATATATTATAGATTATATATATCTTAAAAGGTAAAATTAAATACAAAACAAAATACTCTTGTTATATTATTAACTAAAAAATTAGGTCTACATTTAAGACTAACCATCGGAGAAGAATTGTCCAGCTTCAATCGTAGACGACCGTTCTTCACTCATGGCGACAAGCGTTGGACCTAAAATTATAGAAAGCAATGAATCAGTATATCATTCAGTGATGTTTACCAAATTCAAATTAAACTCTTTTCCCAAAACGAATTACAGAAAACAAAGGGGGACAGGGAGACACAAATTTTTTTTAGTTAAAACTAAATATATGGTTCGGATCACCTGAAGATCAGGGCCTCCAGCCTTCTTCAGTTAGCCTTATAAGGCTAACTAACGAAGGCTGGGGGCCTGATCGTCAGGTGATCCTATGGTTCACTATTTCCATACTATAGCAAACAAATGGTGGGTCTTTTCCGTTTGGGGGCTAGCAGTGAATTTTAATGAAAATCGGTATACTAATGTAGTTTTGATCACTGATTTCAAAAATAACTTTCTTTTTTTGGAGAAATGAAAAACAAACATGTTAGAGCACTTTAAATAGTTAATATGTGTTTTAACTAGCTTAAACTAGTTACAGAGGATTATGTTAAATTTAGCCAGAGTCACAAACTGCTACTGTTTATGAAAAAGTGCTCTAAGTGTGGGAAAGTGTGTTCCTTTGATAAAAAATACCCAGTTCTTTCGTTGCCAAAAGCGTCGGTCAAACGGTAAACAGTGCAACTTTACGAAGAATATGTTTTCTGAAGGATCCCGGCAGATCTGTAAAAGTAGCAGAAAAAAAATCAAGAATTGATGCCCAGTTAGGTCAATTGAATGCCCGGTTAGGTCAATTGAATGCCCTTGACGACTGGTTAGGTTGAGTCATGATATTTTCGTTAAAAACATTATTTAAAGTGCTCTAACATGTTTGTTTTGCATTTCTCCAAAAATAGAAAGTTATTTTTGAAATCAGTGACCAAAACTACATTAGTATACCGATTTTCATTAAAATTCGCTGCTAGCCCCCAAACGGAAAAGATCCCAAATGGTTAATCCAACTACTATCGTTAATCTAATTGTTGGATTTTATAATAAAATTTTGCAAAATGTCAACCTCAAGTAAGCGAATTAACATAAAACTATTTACAAGGCTACTAAAATAACCAATACAACTTAAGCCAAAAATATACACTATTTACACAGTTTATAAACGAATTTCATTCATGAAAGCGTCCAATTTTTTCTTTAAACTAACTGATAAGCTGCTATTTACCACATCATATGGCAAGTCATTCCAAAAATCTGAAGAAGTATTTTCGTAGATCCAGTCTACAAGTCTGTTTCCTAATTTTCTTATTATGCCATTGAGTTTTTTCAATAACAGATTAATTAAATGAACCAAGAGTTCTTAGCGAATTTGGTCTGTGTCGACCTTGGGTGTGGATATACAGGGTGTCCATAAATTATTCACCCCATTATAAGCCTTAATAAATTCGTTATTATAGGCGCTATCTTAAAACGGGTTTGCGGCAATTAATAACACAACTCAAGAAATTTTTGTTTTAATTCAGTAAACCTCCACGTGAGCCCATTGGTAGCACGCAGAACATCAAGGCGATAGATGATTTCGTTCCAAACATTAAGAAGCATGTCTTGCGTGATGGAAGCTAATGTCTCTTCAATCCGGTGTCTTAATTCTGTGATGTTATTAACCTTCTTTGCATACACTCTGTCCTTTGTGTAGCCAGACAGATGGAATGTCGCTTCATCACTGAAAACGACATTGTTCAAAAAATGCTCATCTTCATCAATACGGTCAAGAATGTCAACAGCAAACTGTACCCGTTTGGGTTTGTCATTTGGTAGAAGTTTCTGCAAGGTTTGCAATTTGTAGGCATAAAGTTTCAACCTCTTGTGAACCACTTTATGCACTGTTGAACGCGGTATTTGCAGTTCTCGGCTTGCTCGGCGGATGGATTTTGTAGGACTTCGGATAAACGCCTCCTGAATTCCTGCTATCTTATCTTCAGACACACTAGGCCTACCAGTTCCTTTCTGATGTAGCACACTGCCAGTTTCTTGAAATTGTTTCAGCCATCGCTTGAGTGATTGCTTTGTTGGTGGAGTTTTCTGATATTCCTCCCAAAAACGTCTCTGTACAGTAATTGGAGATTTGGTTTCCCACATCCACAGCACACACATTGCTTTCTCCTTCACTGTCACCATTGTGCCCCTAGTGGATGTTCTGCGAAAAAAAGAAAAAACTTTGGTACTTTTGCATTATCTTCCCAACACTAATTTTTTTTTTATAATGGAAGGAAAATAAAGTACGTTAGCAAAACACTTTTAATTTTTAATCGTGAAATTACATCATTAGTTATATGAATAAATATTCTTAACCTAACCTAACCTAACCTAACTTGAAGCCGGCTAACTACGGCTAACGCCTGCGGCGGGCTGTTTTTAACCTAACCTAACCTAACCTAACCAAACCTAACCTAACCTAATCCCAACACTAATTTTTTTTATAATGGAAGGAAAATAAAGTACCATAACCAAAACCAAACCAACATTATATAAAAAAATTAGTGTTGGGAGGATAATGCAAAAGAACCTGAAATTTCTTGAGTTGTGTTATTAACTGCCGCAAACCGTTTTAAGATAGCTCCTATAATAACGAATTTATTAAGGCTTATAATGGGGTGAATAATTTATGGACACCCTATACAATACGCTTGGAAAAAAAAAACCCTCAGGAACTTGCTCTGACTATACAATCTAACTAACTCATCCCTTGAGCCGCTTCACGTGTATATGCTACAGGGAATCTGCATAACTAGGGATTTCATGCAAGGTTAAATCGTGATATTTTCGTTAAACCTACGGCAAAATTATTGAATACCCGGTTAGGTCAACTGTATGTCCTTGAGTGGTAAGGTTAAGTCGTGATATTTTGGTTCTAACCAACGAAAATATCACGACTTAACCTTGCATGAAATCCCTAGTTACACGGATTCCCTGTAACACACCCTCAGTGGAACACCCTTGTAAAGCCCTCAGTGGAAAGGACGCGTGTAAACATACTTATACTAACTACATTAAACCCAGTGGCGGTCCTAGCTTACATGACGCCCTGGGCGAACCTCACCTTCAGCGCCCCCCCCCCCTGTTCGCCAACACACACACATTCGAATCCCCCCAAAATAAAGGACAGACATAACTCTTTCACAAAATAACTTTTATTGGACTAATTGTTGGAACTTCAGAACCAAAACAAAGACTCAAATTTCTGAATTTTACAAATCCTTCATCACGTAAATAGAATAACACTTAAGAGAATGTAATTATGATACTATGAACAGGAAAAATACAAATTAAATTGCACAACTGCCATAAATAAACTAGAGAATCAAATTTCTAAATTGTACAAATGCTCTATCACATAAATAGAATAAGACACTTAAGAGAGGGTAATTATTATGCTACACTTTGAACAAGAAAAAAAAAATTGCACCACAGCACAACTGCCATCTAAAGCCTGACTCTTCTTACCTTCCTTAATGCAAAGTCATGAATTAAATCATCATATGAAATCTGCTCAGCAATTGTATGATTTATACTGATGATGGCCAGACCGGTAAGGCGTTCCTGTGACATAGTTGACCTCAGGTAGGATTTGATGAGCTTCAGCTTTGAAAAGCTCCTCTCTGCTTCAGCAACAGTGACTGGAAGAGTAAGACCAATTCTGAGAGCAGTCCACAAATTTGGATATATTTCAGAGAGCTCCCTTTCATGGATAAATGTCAGCAGTTCAAGCAAGGATATGGTCTTTGATGGCAAGTCAGGCAAGTTCTTCAGCTCCTGTGCAAGCTCTCTGCCATCCAAGTCAGATTGTCCCTTAAAGTGTAGTGTAGTACTAAGGTTCACACATTGTTCTGTCAGCTCCTCAAATGGGTTCTAGGACAGTTCATACCAGGACAGCTCATACCAGGACAACTCATACCCAGACAACTCATACCCGGACAACTCATACCCGGACAACTCATACCTAGGACAACTCATACCTAGGACAACTCATACCTAAGACAACTCATACATAGGACCAGAAAAAAAAAAAAAAATTAATGAAAACATTTATTTTGTAAAATTAAAAATTAAATTTAAACATTTAGAATTCATGCAAGTTATTAATGAAAACATTTTGAAATGAAAACATTTATTTTTAAAATTAATGAAAACATTTATTTTGTAAAATTAAAAATTAAATTTAAACATTTAAAATTCATGCAAGTTTATATACAGTATATATATATATATATATATTATATATATATATATATATAGTATGATACACACAGACCGTGCATGGAACAAAGAACTCTTCAGACAGGATCCAGCTTTGGGACATGGATCTAGGGTTTAAAGCAGCCTAGCCCCACTACATTTAGAACCTCAATATAAGTAAAAGACTCGTTGCATTCACGTCGGATTGAATAAATCAAAGAAAAAGGGGCAACGAGTCTTTTACTTATATTGAGGTTCTAAATGTAGTGGGGCTAGGCTGCTTTAAACCCTAGATCCATGTCCCAAAGCTGGATCCTGTCTGCTTTGCAGATAGCTGGTGAGGGAAGCTATATTTATGGGACCTCTTTGCGAGAGACCCGTTGCCCACGTCGGGCTTGCATCATGAAAAAGAAAAACTATGGTATTTGTCATTTACCATTACTTATTCGGACTATAGTGGATTTAATTATCCCAGAAGAGTTCCTTGTTCCATGCACGGTCTGTGTGTATCATAAAAACTCAGGGAACCATTCTGAGTTCATTCCCATATATATATATATATATATATATATATATGCCAAGTTAGGTTCATTGAATGCCCGGTTAGGTCAACTGAATACCCGGTTGGGTTCATTGAATGCCCAGTTAGGTCAACTGTACGCCCTTGACGATTGGTTAGGTTTAGTCGTGATATTTTCGTTAAAACTAACGAAAACATCACGACTAAACCTAACCAATCGTCAAGGGCGTACAGTTGACCTAACCGGGCATTCAAATTTTATCTTATGTAAATAATGGTTCTCTATTTATTATATGTTTGCAATAAATAATAAATTTGTTGTTATTGTTTTCTTATCTTATTTTGGTTAATTTGCAGAGTTTAAACTTTCGGGGTGGATATAGATGAAAAGATCAACATTGGGGTGGTAATTGTTGAAGAGAGTATGAGTTGTCCTAGGTATGAGTTGTCCTAGGTATGAGTTGTCCGGGTCTGAGTTGTCCGGGTCTGAGTTGTCCGGGTATGTGTTGTCCTGGTATGAGCTGTCCGGTCACGCCTCAAATGTGAGATTTTGGAAATGTGTCAGCACTCCAAACTTCTCTCCCACAATTTCCAACGTGGAAAATCTTTCCTGAATGGCTGATGTTGCAGCATCAACCACTGCATTGAAAAATGTCACCTCCAGCTTCTTCAAAGCATCAATCAAGGGCTCATCAGATGCTTCATAGGAGAAGTGCCGCTTTGTGGACCTCAGCCGTTTTTTGTTTTAACACAGCCTCCACATTCATTTGTTCACAGATATCTGTGGCTGCCATTTGTGCAGCCACAAAACCTGTTGCCCTGTAATTGCGGAGACCTCTCTCTGTTTTTTTTAGGAGATTTACTGCAACATCAACGTGCATGCTAGGAGACTGCATCTGCTTGCTCACATGCTGAATTTGGCACAACAGGTCATGCACACCACTGAACAAATGGCGAAGCGGTATGACCCAACCTCCTCTGACAGAGATTGAGCCTCGACCTTTATTACAGAGTCTTTGGTGTGGTCCCTCACCTCGATCAGTGCATCTCTCACTGCAGCTGCCTGATATCTCAGGGGCTCCACACTCTTGATCTTGCTTTCCCACCTTGTATCAGACCACATCTTCAATGTGATGTTCACATGTTTTTTCAAAATGGCCCATCGTTGTGTGGAGGCTGAAAACAAGTTGTAAAGCTTCTGCAAGATGCCAAGTAACTTGTGGCATCAATAGATCCCTTAGCAGCATCGGCCACAAGCAAATTCAGAGAATGAGCCCCACATGGAACAAACAGAGCTCTGGGATTAATTTCTAGGAGCCTGGATTGAACACCCTTGTTTTTTCCCCTCATGTTGGCCCGTTGTCGTATGATTGTCCTCTACAGTCCATGAAAGGAACTTTTAGCTCCTACAGTCTCTTCAGAATCAGAGATGCCAAATGTTGACCAGTGGACTCCTCTGCCTCCAAAAACCCATGAAATGTTCCTTTACATGGGCTTCCCCTCCAGTGACACAACCCGAATCACAACTGACAACTGTTCAGTGTGGTTGATATCTGGAGTGCAATCTAGAATTATTGAAAAAAACTTTGATTGTTTGATGTCGCTCACCATTGCTGAAATGGTCTTGCTGCTCGACAAATCAATGAGTTCGTTTTGTATGTGGTGGCCGAGGTAGCTGGTGTGACTGGAGGTCCCTTTTTGGACACGGTTAATGTGCTCTTGCATTATAGGATCAAATTGTGCCATTTATTTATTTTTTATTTTTATTTATTTCTTTATTTCTTTATTCTTATTTTTATTTTTATTTTTTTTTTGCAGGCGCTCATGCCGCCCCTCCACAAATGCCGCCCTGTGTGGCTGCCCATATTGCCCATATGAGGAACCGCCACTGATTAAACCAATACATACTGCACATTACAAAAAAGGAATTACGTAGAATTCAGAAATGACACTTCACAATAACTCAATATATTAGGACGAACCTATTCCTCAACTAAAAGTTACTTCTCAGCTTCAGAAAGGAAAAGACAAATGCGTCTGAACCTCGTCTAAACCCTTCGTTGCACAAGATGTACGTTCTAGACAAGAATGTTGATCTCAAGATCTGAAGCCTGGAAATGCTGTGGACAATTTGAAACCTATTCACGGAATCAAACTACAATTTAAACAACCAAAAAACAAATATCACAAAAGATATTATAATTACAGGTAAATATGTAGTTTGTGGCCACCTATTTTTTAGCAACGCCCATTACCCCTGACTGGCGGAAAGTTGGTGACGTAGGAAATTACTAACCAACTACACTAACCTAGTGGACGCCTAAGCTGCTCGCAAGATCACTCTGGCTGGCCCGATTATGAAATGGGAGGGATTTCCGACTTTGGCAAAATTCTAGTGACCACGAACCTACACATTACCCAAATTGCATTAAGCTTCATTACAATCACTTCGATATATTACGAGAATTCTCTTACCCGTGTTATCCGGCATCATTTAGTATGTAAACTAAACAATCAGGGAGGTAACCTTCACGTTCAAAACATATATACTATATACTGTATACACATTGTATAAAAACACTAACTAGTATTTACATTCATTATTACTGTATTAACATATGCTTGCTCTAGTAAGTTTAAATCATAAAATTTTACTAAAATTACCCAAAATTTAACAGCTGGCAGTGACAACTTTGGTAATTGTATACAATATCCCCCTCACCTCAGTTTCTAATAAAAATTATTGCAATGCGTAGAAAATAATAAATAAAACCTTTCCTTTAAGTAAAAAATTTTTCGGTTGATCATATTTATGGAGATATTATTTAATTAACGATATCCATTTGACGTGACGTTTTTTTGATTGGGCTATTTTTTCGCTACTCTGCGACTTAATTGGTTGGTTTCTGTTCTGGCTATTTTTTTTTCTAATTGGATTCAGTTTGGGTAATACCTCAGTTTGGTCGTGTTTGTGATAGAATTATGACGTGCTGTTCGTGTGGTTTCGACTTTGAGAACTTGATTCGTCATGTGCCCTAGATGAAGACTAAAAAAGTGCATAACTTAACATGTTATTACATTTTCATTTGTATAATTTAGGTCTCGGGGGTACGGGGGCGGAGCCCCCGTAAAGATCACGCATCACAAATTGATCGGTATAAGGTTCACTTTGTGATGCGTGATCTTTACGGGGCTCCGCCCCCGTACCCCCGAACCTAAATTATACAAATGATATGTAATAACATGTTACGTTATGCACTTTTTTTAGTCAAAAATACATTTTTCTAGGTAAGGTTAGGTTATGTTAGGTTAGGTTGGTTTCCGAAAATAAATAAAGTAATTACATGCTATAAATAAAGGTTTTACATCGATTGTGAAGTCAATTTCATAAAATTGAGGTGAGGGGGATGTTGTATACAATTACCACAACTTTTAATTTAACACTATCGTAGTCCTTAAACTAAAAACTTGGTTTTAGTTCTACCTTAACATTGTGCATAAATATTTATTATAACATTATAACATTTAGTATATTCAACGTACCTAAACTATTACAATATGCACCGATCTTAGAAGCAAAATGCTGTAATACATTACAAAAACTTATTCACATTATAAATAATAATGTGAAAAGTCAGAAAAGTGAGTCAGAAAAATGAGCGCAGGAACTCACACGACCATTGCGCGACGCTCAATTTTAAATCGACCACCACCACTACTACCCAAATTCATCTACCCACCTACTCAATGATCCTATTACAATTATTTTATAAATGCAAAAAACTTTACTTTTTTCTACGTGAAGGTCAAAATATGATAATTAAAACCCACTCTAATAGACAGAGTTTATTTCCACAACAGTTTCGATGCCCACTGGCATCCTCTTCCGGTGGATACAGAAAAACGAAGAGAATGCCAGTGGACATCGAAACTGTTGTGGAAATAAACTCTGTCTATTAGAGTGGGTTTTAATTATCATAATTATTTTATAGATTAATTATCATAGTTACTTAAATAGCATACACTACTATAATATAACTGAGTTAACTATTTGGTATAGTGTAAAAATATTTAGTTATTTTAACTACAGATTTTTCTTCTTTGCATGCAAGAAAAACTTGCACACAACATACACGCAACCTGCGAAGACGAATATTTGCGCTTGCAGCAATTAGCATGTTGCTGAATCCAGTCTATTGCTGGTTTCACCAACATGGCCAGAAAAGAAGGAAAGAAAGGGAGCGTAACTGTATTATACGCGAGAGTAGTGATATATAAACTACTACTGTTTACTATAGGCAAAATGTTGAGAACATTTTATTGCTGCAGACGAACTTGTTTTTTTTATTTTATGAACTCAGTTAAACATTTCCAACATAAAAATCTGAAACATTATTTATATGTTATGTCATGGATTTTGTTTGAATTGAACTAGTTTTAATATCAAATGGGAACACTTCCTAGTTTTAGTTGTTGTTGTTGTTTAGCCGATCAGCCCACCCTGATCGAGCAAGCCGGCGGCACGCAGGTAACCGATCGCCCTCTCCGGAGTGGACCAGAGGTTCAGCGCACTAGTGATGTTGTGTTGTGTTCTATGTTGTGCTAGAGTGGTACAGTCTGTCATAATGTGTTCAATTGTTTGTGGTGTGTCCTGGCACAGGTGGTAGGTGTCGTCTATGGAGTTGTCGAGTCTGTGTTTATATGTCCGTAAGTTGGGGTGATGTCCACATCGGAATCGTGCTAAGTTAACTCGATCCGATCTGCTCAGGCTGATCTCTGACCTGTTAATGGGTGGCGGCTTCGCACCTAGAACCGCATTCGGACCGAGTCATGTCAGTGCTTCGTGGGTTAGGTGTGTGTATGTGTTTTCTGTACTGTGTGATGTCTGTGGGGCGTGGTATGGAATGGAGTATTTGGTTATAATGTCTCTCTCTGGTGTTACTTTAATGGTGCGAGGTGTCTGTGCATGATTGTACATGTAGTGGCAAGGGTGTTGTGGGTTAGTTGTCGCCGCTGCCATGAATTGTGTTCCCTTCATGTCTAAATGCTCCCTAACTTTCAGTATTTTTGTTTCTGTGTGCAGGTGTTCTATTGGTGTTGTTTGAGTGCATCCTGTAATGATACGAAGTGCATTGTTTTGTATTTTATGTAAGGTGTTTATGTGTGTGTTTGAGATAATGGGTGCCCAGCATGGGCGAATATATTGTTTGTATATGAGTGATGTTGTTTCCTGCTGGTGTCCAAGGTTTGTGCCTGTTAGTACCTTAAGCGTGTTAAGTCTTGACGTACATTTTGTTTTTAATGTCCTGAATGTGGTTTGCAAAAGATAATGATGTGTTGTATGTGACCCCAAGTATTTTGGTCCTGTGAGTGTGTGGAATGTTGGTGTTGTTTAGTGTAAGCTGTGGAGTTATCTGGTGTCCTTTTGTGTTGCTTGTAAGCAAAATGATGGTTGATTTTGTGGGCGCTACTTTGAGTCTATTGTGTGTGAGCCAGTCTTGTATACTGTTTATGTATGTTTGTAGGTTATTTGTAGCGGTGTCGATGTTGTTGTGGGTGGATGTTAGAGTGATGTCATCTGCATATGATGATAAGGTAAGCTTGTTATCTATGGGTGTTGGAATGTCATGCATGTATAAGGTGAAGAGTGTTGGTGAGAGAACAGAGCCTTGAGGGACCCCGTTCGGAAAAAGCTTGTTTTTGGATGACTTGCCATTAAATGTGACATGCGAGTATCTTCCTGAAAGATAGTTTCTCAGCCACCTTTTGTTATTGTGCATGTTTGTGTTGAGTATTTTGTTTATGAGAGGGAAGCATGGGATAGCATCAAATGCTTTACTAATGTCTATTGTTGCTAATAGTGTACGTTGAGCTGGTCGTCTGGAGTTGATGCCATCCATGATGTGCTGAGTGAGGTTAACGAGTAATGTCGTGGTTGAGTGGTGAGGTCTGAATCCATGTTGAGTAGACGATAGTGGTATGTGTGGGTTGGTGATTTGTAAGATTAGTCTTTGTTACTTTGGAAGGTGTGCATAGTAAAGTAATGGGTCTATAGGAAGCTGGTTCTGTTGGATTTTTGTTTGGTTTGAGTAGTGTAATAATTTTACCTTGTTTCCATATGTCAGGAATAATACAGTGTTGGTATGAATATGTGCTGATATTTGTGAGAGCTAGTATTCCTTGTGGGCCCAAGTGGTGTTTAAGGTGTATGTTAGATATGTTGTTTGGTCCAGTAGCCTTCGAATTCTTAATGTTTTTGATGATGATGGTGGTCTGGTCTGTATTGAAGGGTGTAATGGTCGTGTTGAGTCTGTAGGTTTTCTTGTGTCTGGCTGTTTGTCTGTCTGCGTGTTTCTGGTTGTTGTCTCTGTTTAAGTGACTTATCTTTGCGTAGTAATTAACTAGAATATTAACTTGTGTGTATGTTGGGATATTATTTTGGCTGCGACAGATAGCCGCGTGTGAGGTGTGAATGCCGCTGTTAGAGTGGGTAATGCTGTTTATAGTCTTGTATAGCCTGGATGTATCTGTGGAGTCGTTTAGTGTTGTTATGAATTCCCTAAATGTTTCTGTTTGCTTTTCTTTGAGTTTGTTATTTCTGTGTTGAGGTGTTGTATCTGCTGTTTTATGGCTTCTGTGTGGTGTTTGTGTTTTATATTTGAGGTTGTTACGTTGCCTTATGAGGTGGGCTATTTCTCAAGTGTAATTTGGGTTGTATTTCCTAATGTTGTCTTTGGGTATGTGTTTGTTTGCATTATTGATGATTTGATTAAATGTCTTGAGTGTTGTATTGATGTTTATGATGGGTGTGCTGTTTAATGTGGTGAATTGTTCCTCAGTCTGTATTTTGAACTGTTCCCAATCAGCTTTCTTGTAATTTCTGTAAGTGTGCCTAAGGCTGTTGGGGCAGAGTGTAGAACGTGTTGTAATGATGATGGGCAGGTGGTCTGATGACAGTTGTTTTTCTGTTCTCCAGTGTGTATGTGTTGCTAGTGAGGGGGAACAGAACGTTATGTCTGGGGAGGAGTTTGAGTATCCTGCTTGATGTGGTATGTGTGTATGTTCTTCTGTATTGTTAAGAATGAAGAGGCTGTTTAGTTGTGTGGCTATGTTGGCGCTTCTGGTGTTGCTTTGGTTGTGCAGGTACCAACTAGTGTCTTTGGCGTTGAAGTCTCCTCCTAAGATGACATTAGTGCGAGAGGCCAGATTGTGTAACTGTGGATTGTAATTGGCTGGCACCTGAGGTGAATTATCTGGTGGGATGTAAATGAAATGTTGATTAGTGTGGTGTTGTGTTTTGCGCATGTTTTAATGTTAACTGCCTGTATTTCTATCGTGTTATCTGCTTGGATTGTGTTTGTAATGTTTTGGGTGGCATCAGTGTAGCTAATGCTTTTACGTATGTAAGCGATGAGTCCACCCCCATTACCCCTAGTACGATCTTGATGGATCGCCGTGAAGTCAGGGATGGTGGGTGTTTTGTGTGTGCGTTTTAGTTTTGTTTCTTGCATAAGTGCTATGTGAATGTTTTCTTTGTGTACGAATTCCCTAAGCTGCATGATTTTGTTTGAGAGGCCATCTACGTTGTACTGTAATATGTTAATATTATACTTCTGTATGTGTCTCATGGTGCTATTGTATCTGTCTTTGTGTATGGTGACATGTGTAAGTTGTGTGGGACCTGGATTAATCTTAATGTTGCCAGAGAGTAAGAGTAGTCCGGGGAGCACGCAATTGCTCCCCGTAAATGAAAAAATAGCACGCTGAGAATAGGTCCGGCCCCGGGAGCCGATCGCCACCCTGACCGTGCCACGCAACAGGCCGTCGACTGCCAGTCTGGCCAACCGTAGACAGCCCGCTGCAGGGAGATTTGAGGAAGTTTGGCCACCAGCGTGTTAATGTTTTGGTTTGACGTCGCTTCTTCTTCGCGTTGACGTGTTCCGCGATGGAGGATACAGCCACTGCTAGAAGCTTCCTCGTCAGCTGCTAACACTTTTTTCACGTTGTTCTAGCTAACTGTTCAGGGGTTTTTTATAAACAAATCTCAGTTTTCTGCTCAAAACGGCTCTTTCTAATTTTAAAATTGATTATTCAAGGAAGGAAGATGTTGACTTCTATTTTTCGGCAACAGTTGATGATATTTATGTTACTTTATTGATTAATGAAAATGATTAGGCTCTTCAAGTTATAAAAGATTTCTTTCGTAATAATTGATAAATACGAAACACAAAACGTATATGCAAACAGGATGATGATGCTTAGACTACTCAAGTTGATGAAGTTTTCTCTTTCTCATATATTGTATCGACGTAATACTGTAAATATATTTCAAGTTTCTGCATAAATAACTTGTGTTTCACAGAAAACAAAGACTTCCCTCAATCTTCTATCACATCCAAACAGTCCAAAGATACAAAAAAAAACTTCACTTTTTTCTACGTGAAGGTCAAGATATGAAAATAAAAACCCACTCTAATAGACAGAGTTTATTTCCACTAAGATATGAAAATAAAAACCCACTCTAATAGACAGAGTTGTTGTTCGAGAATCCTAGAATGTCAACTCGCATAGCGTCACGTCGATTGAGCATACCAAAAACGACTGTTCTAAGGATTTTAGTTTTAGTTATAGAGACTGCCGAGTCGTTTTCGCTACTTCAGCTTGGATATATAAGTTATGCATTGTATAAAAAATAGTAATAAATGCAATATGTTTTCAGTTACACACATCCGATCCCTTATTGTAAATAAATGTAAATAAAGGAGAGAAATCGAAAGGTAAAATTTTTTTATTTTCAATAATGGATGAAACACTAAAACCTTTTCTATACTTCTCAGTAGTATAGCCGCAAAAGGGTAGAGTGCAGGAATGTTGCAATGTTGCAAGAGATCGTAATCAAATGTTGCAAATTGGTAGGGTGTTGCAAAGGGGGGGTTGCAAAGGGGGCGGGGTACGCAACAACTCAATGTTGCAAAGGGGGTGGGGTGTGCAACAATTCAATGTTGCGAAGGGGGGTGCAGGGATGCTGCAGGTGCAACAAGGGGTCATGAAACTTAGAGGCGGCGTTATCCCCCAAGACAAAGAAAGGAGAAGGAGAGAAAGGAGGAGAGGTGTTTACCTGGCAGGAGCCAAGTGCATAATAAGACTTCAGCCGAGTAGGCGTTGTCTTATAGGCTCCTAATCAGCCAGTTGGCTTAGGAGCCAAGTGGGGAGGGGTACACCTGAAGGGGGAGAGGGGAGGGATCTTCGGGGAGAGAAGGAAGGATGACCTCCCCCCAAAGGGGTTGCCTTAGCCTAAGAGTGAAAGGATAGACGGAGGAGGACTTTGGGGGGACAAGGTGGGAGGTCCTAACCCCCCAAAGGGAAACTAAGCTAAGTCTTAACCTAAGAAGGGAAGGAGAGAGTTCTTTATTCGGCCGAAGTTCGCATCAAACTACCAGCTCCGAAGCCAAGCGGGTCTTATATAGATGATGGTTGAGTTGCCAGATACCATTTTAATTGTACAGGTATACATTATTAGGGTGAGTTGCTAGATACCATTTTAATTCGTTACCAAAGCATACAGACTTAAAAACGAAATTGACAAAAAGAAAATGATTATTAATTAAATAAATAGAATTTGCCTTCTACTGCACAAAAATAATATAATACGTACAATCGTCAAAATATTAGTTCAGACGAAATATACACACACACACAAATGAGCAACTTTCTCCTTACCTTATATATATATATATATATACACACACATTTAACTGCAATGACCGCGCAGTATATTAACGTATAGAAACGACGTAAGTATAGAGGAGTGTTCTGCACACGAGGAAGAGAAATAATAAACAAATGAAAAATGATAGTCAGAAGTTGTAATTCTCCTACATAGGGCAGAAACCAATGCCTTGAGAGGGCACCCTCGCAAATCATGAATATGTACATTTAACTGCAATGACTGCGCGGTCATTGCAGTTAAATGTACATATTCACGATTTGCGAGGGTGCCCTCTCAAGGCATTGGTTTCTGCCCTATGTAGGAGAATTACAACTTCTGACTATCATTTTTCATTTGTTTATTATTTCTCTTCCTCGTGTGCAGAACACTCCTCTATACTTACGTCGTTTATATATATATATATATATATATATATATATATATATATATAAAGAATCATATTAAGAATCATATTAACTGTCTATTTAATTTTGTCATTCCTTATATATATACATATAAACGGATTTTCACCTTAAAGTGAATTAAAACAATATTAACAATTCACTAAACAATTGGCTTAGCAAAAGAAATCGTTCCATTAACATTCTCAAATCTACACACACACACACACACACACACACACACACACACACCTCTGTATATATTATGTGAATGAAAGTCAGAAAAATGCCAAAAGTATATTAATTTAAAACAAATGAATTTTCTCCTTTTAAGAGAATCAATTATTAAAACCAATATTAACAATATAAGAATTTAATTATTAAACGCCGTTTTATTTACGTTCTTTGTTATTAAAACGAATCCAAAATATTAACTCTTAAAACACTGCGTTCAGACGAGTAGGAAACTGAACCAGGAACGAATCACACCTGTTTACCCCGAGGCCTTTTTGAAAGGTACGCGAAGGAATTTGGGTTGAACTTTCTATCTCTCTCAGACTCAATTCCTCCTCTTCTAGCTCTCGAAGCAAATGTATACCTTTTATATAAAAAAAAATGTTTTATATTTTATCAACTCCGTTATTTTTATTTACACGTAATTTGTATGGTGTCATATTCTTAGATAACATCTCTGTTATTGAATTGGAAAGATATATTACACTGGGGAAAAAAAAAAAAAAACGTTTTTCTTGGTGCCTGAGATTTTAGACCTTATTCTGGATATTTTCATGCCACTGATTCAGAAAATATCATCCATTTTGTTCTAGCAGCTCTAGTTTTTGAGATATTGCATACGTCATTACCTACTTTATTACCCTTCTGGAACGGTATTATGAGTTGCTCGTAAATCTAAATGCATCTGTATAATTAAATTGTAGCTATGATTTTGCTGATGTTGCTGTTTTGCATGTGTATTGTACATGTACTAACGTGAATTCTTTCCTGTTACAGGTGTTGACATGGCTTCATCACGAAGAAAGTGTTTAAATCATCCAGATGTGTTTTGTTTTATCTGCGGAGAGTACACGTTCATTGAATAGAGAAAATCTATTACTGATTTTGTGAAAAAAGCTTATTTTGCCTAATTCAAAGTACAACTAGGGGACCAAGATAAGCCATGGGCTCCTCATGTTGTGTGTAAAACGTGTACGGAGCATCTGCGGCAATGGACCAACGGAAAGAGGAGGTGCCTGAAATTTGGTATACGAATGGTATGGAGAGAACAGAGAAACCACAGTGATGACTGTTACTTTTGTTTGGTGAATATAAAGGGCATCAATGGACGTAACCGGAGTAAATGGACGTATCCTGACATAGACTCAGCTAGACGGCCTGTTTCACATTCAGATGAGATACCTGTCCCATCATTCAGCCATCTTCCAGAGCTCCCTCAAGAAGATGATGAATCTGCTACTGACAAAGAAAGCATATGTGGGCAAAATGACAGTGATTTCGAAGGACCGTCATCAGTTGCAGAAGGTTTTAGTCAACACGAATTAAACGACCTCATAAGGGACTTAAGTCTTTCGAAGAAATCGTCTGAATTGTTAGCTTCCATGCTGGGAGAAAAAAATTTACTGCTGCCAGAACCAAAATCACGTTATATCGCGACAGAGAAAAGGATTTACTGCCCTTCTTCTCAAAAGAGAACGATTTAGTTTTCTGCAACAATGTGCGCGGATTGCTGATGAAAATGGGCATATCGGAATACACACCAAGTGAATGGTGGTTATTCATAGATAGCTCCAAACGGAGCCTAAAATGTGTTCTTCTACACAACGGCAACAGATACAGATCAATCCCAATTGGTCACTCAGTCGGTATGAGAGAAGAGCACGGGACAGTCGCCCTAGTCCTAGAAAAGATATCATACCGAGACCACCAATGGGTGATCTGTGTGGATCTGAAGATGGTGAATTTTCTCCTGGGCCAGCAGAGCGGGTACACCAAGTACCCGTGCTTTATATGTCTCTGGGACAGTAGAGCTAAAGATGAACACTGGGTGAGAAGACAGTGGCCTCTGAGAGAAAACATGGTGGTTGGAGAAAAAAATATCATCAAAGAAGCTTTGGTTGACAGAGAAAGGATCATATTGCCACCACTGCACATCAAACTAGGTTTGATGAAACAATTTATAAAGGCTTTGAACAGAGATGGGACGTGTTTTGGCTACATATGTAGAAAATTTCCTGCGCTGAGCATGGAAAAGCTGAAGGCAGGTATTTTCGATGGACCGCAAATCCGGGAACTCATGAAAGACCCGCGTTTCCAAGATTCAATGGACAACATTGAGGCACGTGCGTTGTATATATATATATATAGAAAGAGAGAGAGTTTTGTTCATTCTTTTCTTTTTTTAAAATAAATAAAGGAATATATATATATATATATAGGGTGGTACAAATTACAGTAGTAATAATAATAATAATTAACTCCTTTTCACCGAATTGGAAAGATTAAGCTTTTCACTCCGACCTTAGACTTACAGTTTAACGTGGAAGCCGAATCAGAAATACATTTCGTCAGGGAATCATTGCTCACTCTTCCACATCATAATTTCAACAGTTAAAATAACAGGATCATTTGATTATTGAAACGGATTTAAAATAACAGCATCATTTGATTATTGATCCGAGAATAGTATGGCTGCAAAATGTGATATGTACAATGTAGATTTTTCTCTTTAGTAATAATATAATAACTAACTCTTCGCGAATTGTAACAACGGTTAAGTTTTCACTCCGCCTTAGACCCACAGTTTAACGTGGAAACCGAATACTCTTTTCTTTTTTAAAAAATATAATTAAAGGAATGGATATATTTATAATTTCTTTATTATAAAATCCTCTCGATTACATTAGTGACTATTGATCCGGGAATAGTGGGGGAAAACCAAGTATTGTCGCAAATATTGACATGGTAAAGACAGCAAGGGGTAATACGAGCATTAAATCTATTGGAGAAAATATAAAGATGCCATTAGTCGTCCAAAGCATGGACCCGTTATAGCGGTGTTACGATTGGTACACAAACTTATCATAGCTCCACCCAGCTACACTGACAACCAATCACTACGAACATCTGTCTTGATCTTTTGGGGCGGAGCTTGGCGATTGTGCATATAAAAGGAAATATTTTTCAGTTGGGAGTAACAGTAGCTATTTTCGCGTCAGTGAATATCATTCCCTCTGCCAGTGAATAAACATTCCCTCCGCCATGGAACACGAACTTTACGCTTTTCCGGATTTGTATCAAGAAGGTGACACTGCAGCATTGACTGCAATTAATCTTTTTAATGCGATTGACCGTGATGGATTATTTCCAACGCAAACCGTTGAAGATATTTGCAATGACGCTCCTTACAATCCGACGCAAGGGACTACCATAGAAATGTAAGTGTCTATAATTTTATTTTTATTTTTATTCACAAACTGTCAGAAAGATGATTTCATATATATGGAGGGATGTAGTATCTCGTCAAATACTTCATTTAGATACTCACAATTATGCTAAAATCGAAATTTTTTATGGCAATCTTTTGCATGTTTTTTTTATAAATGTTATTCGGAATTACCTCTTAAATGAGCTTCTCTGAGCGAACCAAAGATATCTTCACATAATGGGATCTGTCTTACAATATGTATACTCTGTATATGTTTTTATTAAAAAAGATTCAATATGAACATTCTTTCTCCTTTAAGGTCCGATGAGGATTTGACACGTGTTATACAATCTTTTGAAGAATCTCGTGTCATGAATACGGAGGATATACTGAACAGTCAGCATAATGAATGTCACCGAAATAATGTAAGTGTTTTTCGATCTTTTTTGGGGGAAGAAGACAATATATTTTCATCAATTTATTAAATGAAAGAAATCAGTACAATAACCATCTTAAACTACAGAATATACAAACTAACGTTACAAATATACACACGAACAAAAACATTATACTATACAACGAGTACGCACAATTGGAAAACGGATTTTTATCTGTCTGCATACCATTTCATCGTTTCGTCGAGTGTGACACGGGTCAAATAAATTTAAAAAATTTATAAATTCTTTATCACATGACATATGCATGAGAAATGAGATGCAGTACATTCCACAAGTATTACTAAAATATCCTTGTATACGAAACGGGTTCCATACAACTTCGGGAATATGTAATTGAGCGAGAAATTTTACAATAACAGGGTCACTCCAGGGTTGAGTACCGAGTGAATCAAAATAGTACAGGCGGTGTCTATTTTTAAAATAGACAGCTATCCAATGAATCCCTTCATTACCGATGACATCTGTGTTCACAATAAGACTACCGCATTCTCGCGTACTTGGCAAACTCAATGTTTCATTCTTCGCAAACACGCCGATAAATTTGGAACGTGTGACTCGTTCACTTCATTACTCTCTGAAGTGTATTAGCATCCATTTTAAAAGTCAGTGATAACGCTCCTAAATCTATCTACTTCTATTAGGGCTTGCGATTCGAGATATACTAGTACACTAATAGGCGCGTCTATAGGCTTGGTGAATTCCAACCTCACTGAGATGTTTCCGCTCTGCTGTGGGCTTAAATGCGTATTTACGCTAGCAGATAAGTCAGGTGTAATGTCAAACGGATAAAGGTTAAATTGATCAATGAATTCTTTCTGCGTTACCCCATTACCAAGCTCATCACAATCACCTGCAATATGGGTCAGATTACTATAGGCTCTCGCGCAAAGAGGTAACACAGCGTCTGATGAATAGTCCGTATCCATGTTCCACCCAAAGCAATGCCATTAACGTATAGAGTTATATTTTTAAGTCCGAAATTCTCGAATTTAAAGGCACTCTTTTTATATTTTCCATTCACCGATGCATGGTCCTGCATTCCGATTAATATCCTTTTAGGAAGATTTCCCAGGGCGATGTTTTCTATCTGCTTCGACGCCAACCCTGCAGGCACCGTATATAGTTTGATTTGTACTCTGTTAATAGGGTATTTCACTGTAGCGTTTAGTAAATTTTTCTCAATTTCTAGTTGTTTTGGTGAACTTAATTTCACTCGCCGTACGCGGAGGTATGTGTCCATAATGTGAACCACAACGGGTTTGCTCCCTCTTCTTGATCAATCCAGATTTAAGCAGATCTCAGGACTCGTGCGGGTGAGCTTTATTTTCATATCCACCCCGTTGACAAGCAACTTCTCCTGGAAAGTGAAATCTGTGTGCAGACGTCCAAAACACTCGTATATCTTCTTTTAGAATTTTTAAATTTGTCCTTTATACTACTTTCGTCTTTAGTTTGATAATATCCCTCGGCACTTAAAAAGGGCCTTCGCTTCTTTGGAAAAGTTGAGGACATTTTCCAGATAGGCTCGTAGATGATAGTATCCCGTGCCTGACGATATGTTGGTCTGATTTAAATATACGTCACACTGGTTGAATATGGAGTGCAGAAAGTTTGTTTCAGGGTATACAGCATATTTGTCATCGCAGACCGTTCCATCAGAATGGGCTATACGTAGCTTAGCGTACATGTGCACACAGCTTGGATCAAAAAAGTAAGGGCCTGAGCTGGGTATCACGAATTCTATAGGTGCACTCGGGGAACTAATTGTGTTTAAAGGGTTAATTGTAATAAAATCACTGTGCTCAATAGAAACTTGAGTTGGAGGCATCTCAAAAAGGGACAGCTCCGATTTACAGCATTGTGAACTACATGGGTGGATGAAGCGTGCCATGACGAGTTAGAAATAGTGCCTCCTCTCTCGACAAGTAGTAAACAAACTATGATTCATGAGATCAATGTCCTTAGCTTATATCAGTCAAAAAAGTGGTCAACCATAGGTTTCATTCGCTTACAGCACTTCTTTTTTGATATCCTTTTACGTTTAATACCACGTGACCCCTTCTTCCGGCAGCCCTCTTCTTCCCGCCACCACGCATTTTTCTCTTTGCATCTTTGATGATTTCGTCCCGTGTACGCTTTAAATGTTTTTTTAGAGCTTCTTTAGGTTTAGCCCCAGCCAATATGTCTTCTGCAGTGTTAAGACCTGATTGTAGCGCTTTCCTTCCGAGGTATCTGGCACCCCTCTTCAGCAAAGGAACAGCCGTACGTAGTATGGATGAAAAAATGGACCCAAGTCCACTACCGCGCTGGTATCTCACCCCTCGATAGACGGTGAAAGGCTTTCTATCCATTATAACTCAGTGCGTCGAAAGTGTAGCTTCACTGTTAAGCTCCCGTTACCGAATGGGAAGTTTTCACCCTCAATCGTTCTTATATATATTGAGATATTGGTTATTAAATTAGTTGCGACATTCACATAATGGGGTCTGTCATATGTAATACTCAAACTCCTTCCTCTATGGTTGGGGATGTGGCAATGCGCAGCAGGCGTGCCTGGGTATCCCCAACAAACTGGTGCTCCACTATATTACTGTAAATATAGCACATGTCTGGGGACTGAGAGCTTTCAGCCAATTTCTCCATCTTCAATTGATACATTAATCTGGACAAGTCATGCTGTGCCTCGTGAAATGTGTCTCTTTGGATGGCTGCGCTATATCGCCATTGGTTAATTTTGAACACACTTCGATCTTTAATACGTCTGTTAGTCTTTGATTTTAGGATTAGTGTATGTGCAGGGTTTCCTTTGTTTACGATTTCGTATACTAAATCATTCGTAAGGTTTGAGTTTCTTAAACTTACGTTTAAGTCTCTCACAACATCCTCGACCGAACCATAATGACCCGGTCCTAGTCTTACTTCTGTACTGTAATACCGTGCAACCTTAGTCCGAGCGATACGTATAGTTTCATCCATAGCTACCCCAGCTTTTTCACACTCGTCAATGTCTCTAAGAATCGTAAAAACGGATTCTTTATATTCAATATTTAAAAAGAGGGTGTCCAGCTGAATTTCGCATATCCCCACCTCATACGAATCACGACCCAATTCAATGGGCCCGTGGAGTTCTGTTACAAAGTTGGCTAGTGTGTTGTTAGGGTGTACAGACAGGGACGAGGAGGACGGGAGTGTGACGTAGAAATGGTTAGGAGCCATGTTGCATACTATTTAAGCTTCATTATTGCATCAGCTTTTATATAGGTGTTGAAGCTGTCTGGGTACCCTAGCCATTTCACCAGGTACATTTTTCTCTTTCCTGAAAATTAGAAAAATTTACTAAACGCTACAGTGAAATGCCCTATTAACAGAGTACAAATCAAACTATATATGGTGCCTGCAGGGTTGGCGTCGAAGCAGATAGAAAACATCGCCCTGGGGAATCTTCCTAAAAGGATATTAATCGGAATGCAGGACCATGCATCGGTGAATGGAAAATATAAAAATAGTGCCTTTAAATTCGAGAATTTCGGACTTAAAAATATAACTCTATACGTTAATGGCATTCCTTTGGGTGGAACACTGGATACGGACTATTCATCAGACGCTGTGTTACCTCTTTGCGCGAGAGCCTATAGTAATCTGACCCATATTGCAGGTGATTGTGATGAGCTTGGTAATGGGATAACGCAGAAAGAGTTCATTGATCAATTTAACTGTTACCCGTTTGACATTACACCTGACTTATCTGCTAGCGTAAATGCGCATTTAAGCCCACAGCAGAGCGGAAACATCTCAGTGAGGTTGGAATTCACCAAGCCTATAGACGCGCCTATTAGTGTACTAGTATATCTCGAATCGCATGCCCTAATAGAAGTAGATAGATTTAGGAGCGTTATCACTGACTTTTAAAATGGATGCTAATACACTTCAGAGAGTAATGAACAGTGAACGAGTCACACGTTCCAAATTTATCGGCGTGTTTGCGAAGAATGAAACATTGAGTTTGCCAAGTACGCGAGAATGCGGTAGTCTTATTGTGAACACAGATGTCATCGGTAATGAAGGGATTCATTGGATAGCTGTCTATTTTAAAAATAGACACCGCCTGTACTATTTTGATTCACTCGGTACTCAACCCTGGAGTGACCCTGTTATTGTAAAATTTCTCGCTCAATTACATATTCCCGAAGTTGTATGGAACCCGTTTCGTATACAAGGATATTTTAGTAATACTTGTGGAATGTACTGCATCTCATTTCTCATGCATGTCATGTGATAAAGAATTTATAAATTTTTTAAATTTATTTGACCCGTGTCACACGTGACGAAACGATGAAATGGTATGCAGACAGATAAAAATCCGTTTTCCAATTGTGCGTACTCGTTGTATAGTATAATGTTTTTGTCCGTGTGTATATTTGTAACGTAAGTTTGTATATTCTGTAGTTTAAGATGATTATTGTACTGATTTCTTTCATTTAATAAATTGATGAAAATATATTGTCTTCTTCCCCCAAAAAAGATCGAAAAACACTTACATTATTTCGATGTGACATTCATTATGCTGACTGTTCAGTATATCCTCCGTATTCATGACACGAGATTCTTCAAAAGATTGTATAACACGTGTCAAATCCTCATCGGACCTTAAAGGAGAAAGAACAATGTTGATATTGAATCTTTTTTAATAAAAACATATACAGAGTATACATATTGTAAAACAGATCCCATTATGTGAAGATATCTTTGGTTCGCTCAGAGAAGCTCATTTAACAGGTAATTCCGAATAACATTTATAAAAAGAACATGCAAAAGATTGCCATAAAAAATTTCGATTTTAGCATAATGGTGAGTATCTAAATGAAGTATTTGACGAGATACTACATCCCTCCATATATATGAAATCATCTTTCTGACAGTTTGTGAATAAAAAATAAAAATAAAATTATAGACACTTACATTTCTATGGTAGTCCCTTGCGTCGGATTGTAAGGAGCGTCACTGCAAATATCTTCAACGGTTTGCGTTGGAAATAATCCATCACGGTCAATCGCATTAAAAAGATTAATTGCAGTCAATGCTGCAGTGTCACCTTCTTGATACAAATCCGGAAAAGCGTAAAGTTCCATGGCGGAGGGAATGTTTATTCACTGTCAGAGGGAATGAATATTCACTGACGCGAAAATAGCTACTGTTACTCCCAACTGAAAAATATTTCCTTTTATATGCACAATCGCCAAGCTCCGCCCCAAAAGATCAAGACCAGATGTTCGTAGTGATTGGTTGTCAGTGTAGCTGGGTGGAGCTATGATAAGTTTGTGTACCAATCGTAACACCGCTATAACGGGTTCCATGCTTTGGACGACTAATGGCATCTTTATATTTTCTCCAATAGATTTAATGCTCGTATTACCACTTGCTGTCTTTACCATGTCAATATTTGCGACAATACTTGGTTTTCCCCCACTATTCCCGGATCATTAGTCACTAATGTAATCGAGAGGATTTTATAATAAAGAACTTATAAATATATCCATTCCTTTAATTATATTTTTTAAAAAAGAAAAGAGTATTCGGTTTCCACGTTAAAATGTGGGTCTAAGGCGGAGTGAAAACCTTAACCGTTGTTACAATTCGCCGAAGAGTTAGTTATTAGTATTATTACTAATGAGAAAAATCTACATTGTACATATCACATTTTGCAGCCATACTATTCCCGGATCAATAATCAAATGATGCTGTTATTTTGAATCCGGTTCAATAATCAAATGATCCTGTTATTTTAAATGTTGAAATTATGATGTGGAAGAGTGAGCAATGATTCCCTGACGAGATGTATTTCTGATTCGGCTTCCACGTTAAACTGTAGGTCTAAGGTCGGAGTGAAAAGCTTAATCTTTCCAATTCGACGAAAAGGAGTTTATTATTATTATTATTACTACTGTAATTTGTACCACCTATATATATATATATATATATATATATATATATATTCCTTTATTTATTTAAAAAAAAAAAAGAATGAACAAAACTCTCTCTCTCTTTATATATATATATATATATATATATATATATATATATATGAGATAGGTGTACGCCTGGTGTGAATGAATTCTGTATTTAAAATGAGTCTATAGTTTCATTGGTACGTTTTATTTCCCACTAGCTGTGTACACGACATAAGTGTACGCATGGTGTAAATGAACTCTGAAGCTGATCTTTTTGCAGACGTTTATACAGAAAACATGTAATTACATTATTGAAAACATTAACTAGGAATCGTGAGAGATACGCTTCTGGTAATCGGGAGTCGAACCCACGATCTCATATCTTTCTGCAGACGTTTATACAGAAAACAAGTAATTACATTCAATTGTTAGTACTTTCAGGGTACATGCGTATTAATTTTGAAAAAACTTAGTTATCATAATTATCAGAAATCAACAAAGTTAATAAAGTATAAAACATTTTTTATTTTCTTCGCTTCGAGAGTATTTCAGCGAAGTAATAATAATAACAATATTTTTAACATTTGGAGTGGGGCGAGGTTTTCTCGAGCTGAGTGAAAAAAAAGGTTAGCTTGCGGTCATTTTGTGGTCAAAGCGAGACTCGTCTTCTCAGATTTTTTTTTATTTTTTTTTCCCAGAGAAGCTGAATGTAAATGAGATGAGTGAAAAGATATGAGATTAGTGAAATGAAGTGAAATGACATGAAATAATATGAAAAGTGCGTAATATTTTTTTTTCTGTTTTTGATACATGAGAAAGGTTTGCCAAAAGAAATTAGACACAGTTAATGTGTTTATTTCTTTTGCTGTTTATTATTTAATATAATTGTGTGTGTGTGTGTGTGTGTGTGTGTGTGTGTGTGTGTGTGTAATTTTGAAAAATGTATAATAATATATCTTTCCAATTCAATAACAGAGATGTTATCTAAGAATATGACACCATACAAATTACGTGTAAATAAAAATAACGGAGTTGATAAAATATAAAACATTTTTTTATATAAAAGGTATACATTTGCTTCGAGAGCTAGAAGAGGATGAATTGAGTCTGAGAGAGATAGAAAGTTCAACCCAAATTCCTTCGCATACCTTTCAAAAAGGTCTCGGGTTAAACAGGTGTGATTCGTTCCTGGTTCAGTTTCCTACTCGTCTGAACGCAATGTTCTGAGAGTTAATATTTTGGATTCGTTTTAATAACAAAGAAAGTAAATAAAACGGCGTTTAATAATTAAATTCTTATATTGTTAATATTGGTTTTAATAATTGATTCTCTTAAAAGGAGAAAATTCATTTGTTTTAAATTAATATACTTTTGGCATTTTTTCTGACTTTCATTCACATAATATATACAGAGGTGTGTGTGTGTGTGTGTGTGTGTGTGTGTGTGTGTGTAGATTTGAGAATGTTAATGGAACGATTTCTTTTGCTAAGCCAATTGTTTAGTGAATTGTTAATATTGTTTTAATTCACTTTAAGGTGAAAATCCGTTTATATATATATATATATATATATATATATATATATATATATATATATATATATAAGGAATGACAAAATTGAATAGACAGTTAATATGATTCTTAATATGATTTTATATATATATATATATATATATATATATATAAGGTAAGGAGAAAGTTGCTCATTTGTGTGTGTATATTTTGTCTGAACTAATATTTTGACGATTGTACGTATTATATTATTTTTGTGCAGTAAAGGCAAATTCTATTTATTTAATTAATAATCATTTTCTTTTTGTCAATTTCGATTTTAAGTCTGTATGCTTTGGTAACGAATTAAAATGGTATCTAGCAACTCACCCTAATAATGTATACCTGTACAATTAAAATGGTATCTGGCAACTCAACCATCATCTATGTAAGACCCGCTTGGCTTCAGAGCTGGTAGTTTGATGCGAACTTCGGCCGAATAAAGAACTCTCTCCTTCCCTTCTTAGGTTAAGACTTAGCTTAGTTTCCCTTTGGGGGGTTAGGACCTCCCACCTTGTCCCCCCAAAGTCCTCCTCCGTCTATCCTTTCACTCTTAGGCTAAGGCAACCCCTTTGGGGGGAGGTCATCCTTCCTTCTCTCCCCGAAGATCCCTCCCCTCTCCCCCTTCAGGTGTACCCCTCCCCCCTTGGCTCCTAAGCCAACTGGCTGATTAGGAGCCTATAAGACAACGCCTACTCGGCTGAAGTCTTATTATGCACTTGGCTCCTGCCAGGTAAACACCTCTCCTCCTTTCTCTCCTTCTCCTTTCTTTGTCTTGGGGGATAACGCCGCCTCCAAGTTTCATGACCCCTTGTTGCACCTGCAGCATCCCCCCACCCCCTTTGCAACATTGAATTGTTGCATACCCCAACCCTGTGCAACATTCAGTTGTTGCATACTCCGCCCCCTTGCAACACCCCACCCCATTTGCAACACCCTGTCCACTTTGCAACATTTGATTATTGTCTCTTGCAACATTGCAACATTCCTGCACTCTACCCTTTTGCGGCTATGCTACTCTTCTCTTCAAGATTGTAGAATTCTATGCCCTTACTACGCATGAAAAAGGATAATTATGATAGTGAGTTGCTTTATTCGTTTCATACATTGCGCAAATTTAGTATAACGTGAATCATATTAATTACGTTTGGAACTTAGCCAAAAGACATTAGGATTTAGACTTTTAAAGGCTCTCGGCTTTTGTTTGACTAGAAGATGTATGGAATGTAGACTACAGTTACAATTTGATATCATGATTTAATACATTTAGTTAATGTTCTGTTTGTAATAGAAATAAAGGAAATTTCTTTTCTGAGTGTGGATTCAGAATATTTTGACAAAGTAGTAGTACCGAAAACCTAAAAAAAGTAATGAAATTAAAGCATAATTTTAAGAATACAGTAGATTTTAATACAAAAATTACAAAACAATAACAACTGAATCAGTTCAGCACGGCTATGAAACTCGCTTTGTTACTGAAAAATTCTTTTAGTTTTCTCTAACTTACCTTCGTGAACGTTTAAATAAAGCCCAACTCCATGGCCCGTTCCGTGGCCATAGTTAAGACCAGCGTCGTACAGCGGTCTGAAAAAAAAACAAATTACACGTGGCTTTAGATTTTAATGTTATGATAAATAATAATATATGTTCATTTAACACGATATATCCGCCAGTGAGAAGCTTCTGGATTGTTCAATGCTTCAAACAAATGACAAAAGTTTCGATCTTTATACGAGTACAGTAATGTACTATGGGAAAAAACCTCTCAATCAACTGTTAAATGCTTAACTCTCGTAAAAGAGGTTAAGCTAAATGTTAATGACCACTGATTCCTTAAACCTAAACTTTTTAAAAGTTAAATATTTTAGTTTTACTTACTAGTGCTTTGTATATACAGGGTGTCCCGTAAGTCCGGTCTCATAGGAAAATTTATTTTAAATTAAATTTACCAAAGTAATACATTAAAACTAAAACAAATGTTCAAACTGATGTCCTTTTTTGAGACCTTTTTTTTTGTTGTAGGTAGAATAACGCGTAATGGCTAATATGCAAGTGAGTTACACTCGTGAGGAAAAGGCCTCCGCCTTTTCCTCATGAGTGTAACATTTGTTTTATCATAGTTCTAATGTATTACTTTTGTAAATTTAATTTAAAATAAATTTTCCTATGAGACCTGATTTACGGGACACCCTGTATAATCGGCTTTAAAATTAGCGTTAAGTTTTTAATGTAAAGCTATTTTTGAAGTGGACTGTGTCACTGTACTGTCCCAAGTAGTAATATATACTCAAATTTGGATTGGGATTTATCTTCCTAGGACATAATTAATTATTATCAGTCAGAGGGGCTAGACCAGGGGTGGGGAACCTTTTTTCATTGGAAGGCCGCATTTCATTTAACCAAGACCCTATTAGGCCGCATGCTGAGAATTTAACATATACAGTACAACAAAATGTCATATTTTAGTCTACAGTCTACATATTTACTAATTTTAAATCAAACTTGATAATACGTGATGGCTTTTATAATAAATAAAAAAATTCAGCAAGTGCACATTTATTTTTGGGGGGAATAATTGACAATAGAACTAATATTAAGTGAAAAATTACATTAAGTGAAATGATGTTAATATGATATTAAGTGAAAAATGATATTAAGTGAAATGATGTTAATATGATATTAAGTGAAAAAGTGATAAACCATTTAATGACTTTTTTGTGACTGCTTATTGCGGGACGGGAGTCGTACATTTGGTTCCAACATCGTTGACCGTAGTTTTAGTTCGTCCTCCAGGTGAATATTCGTCATCTGAGATCTCAAGCGCGTTTTGATTTGAGTCACATATGAAAACGTTGATTCACAACAGTAGGTTGTGCCGAAACAATACAACATTCGACGAGCATGTTGGCGCAGACGTGGGTATTCAACGGCACTTTTCCATATTTCAACAGGATCCTTCTTAGTATCAAATAGAGACAAGGATATTATCTTCTAATAGCTCAATCAACTCCATCTGTAAATCTTCAGGTGCTTTGGAGACATCAACCAGGTGTGGTTCGAAAGCTAGTTTCAGTGTGAAGTCAAGTTTCTCAAAATCTTCAAATCTTTCATCGTATTCTTCAATCAGGGAGTCTAGGACAGCTGTATATTCTTTCACATCGCATTCCCTTAATGATTTGCTTGTATCTTCTTCATCAATTACCTTTGCCAGTTCAGGGAAGTGTTCAGCTGAAAGTTCCGATCGGGTAAGGATAGTTTTGAAAAAGCGCAACTTCCTCCGAAAAGCCTGGATTTTTTGCCACATTTCAAATATGGATTTAGTTTTACCTTGCAAAGAAATATTCAGGTAATTTTGCTTTGACATTACGTCATACAAAAATGCAACATTTCTGCAGAAATCCTTTTTTGACAATTCACATGGTTCATTGAGTTCCTCAAAAAATCTTGTGATTTGTTTTCGCAAAGACAAAAGTTTTTCGCTTTGGCATATTGTATGAAGTTCTTCAGTTACATTGAGGGCTAATTCATGTTGCCGATCAGTTATGGTCCTTCTTGAAAGAGGTAGTTGTTTGTATTTGTTAACTTTGTCTGAATCTAAAGAGGCTACAACTTCAACAATGCATTATTTTATGATTTCCACATCACTATATGGCTTACCTCTTTTTCCAAGTATATATGCTACTTTATAAGTTGCTTCAGTGATTTCAGTCCCTTGGCCTGACATCGTTTTAAATACTTGCTGTTGTTGCTGCTTTTGAAGTTTCATCTTCGTAAGTGCAGACTTTCGGGGTTCTCCTTCCAATATAGCATACTTGTGGTTCTTATGAGTTGCATAATGCTGATATGCATTGTGTTTCTTCACTGTTGCAATTATGGCGTTGCAGAGCAAACACATCATTTTATCTTTTTCAGCAACTATGAAATACTGCAATTCCAATTCTTCATGGAATACTCTGTTCTCTTCCTTTAATTTTCTTTTCACAGTTTTGACATGATTGGGGTACCAGAAGATTTATAAATAAAAATGGTACACGAATTGATCAAAGATTTACAGTTTTAAAGGAAACAAGCGTGCGTGTCACTATCGGAGAATCGTCAGTAACTGTCATCCAGTCAGCCAGTCGAGTTGATCGTTGATAGGTAAGGGCGTAAGCCGTAAGGCAACGCTGCCAGTTTCAACTGGCAGCGTTGCCATATTTCCTATTGTTCAAGCCATAAAGAAGGCTTGTATGTGTAAGAAGCAGTGAAGCTGAAACCATGATCTAATGAAATAGCCTAAAGCCCTAAAGGGGTATCAGTTGCTGTCCATTATCGTACGGTATGAATTCTGAATGTCAAACAGGCAGAAGGCCGCAACTAGTACCCCAAAAGGCCGCAGGTTCCCCACCCCTGGGCTAGACTAATGCGGCCCATTGCACAAACTCCTACATTTTCATAAGCTAGCATCATCGGGAGTCGAACTCTCGCCCTCACTGTCTCCATTTCGCTTATAAGGAAACGGTGTTACCCACTAAACCACGGGCGTTGGTCTTTTAAGAATATGAGTGCCTAAAACTGTGTATTATAACAACCTTCTGGCAATAATATCCGCGAAGATGTCCTTCGTTCCCAAAGGGAAAATGAGCGTTGCTAAGTCGATGGCTCCTTGCAGCACCCGCGTGTACGCCTCTCTTTGGAAAGGTGTCGGAGTGCCATAATGCATGGTACGCGTTACGTCCGTGGTCCCGTCTGTAACAGATTTAATTTTCACGTTGTTCATATGTTTACCGATATTAGGAAGAAGACAGTTTTCCACTATTATCTACTTTTCTTTTAAATTAAAATAATTATGCCACTGCAATGATACGAATTATTAAGTTCAGTAATACACTCCATTATACAGGGTGGTCCAAAAGTCCCTATCTATTTGCTGAAATAATTATATTTCTATTTTATTTTCTACAGGCCATAGATGATGATGATGGATGTACATTGTACAAGAACGTGTAATGGTAGTAACACTACTATCCAAGGGAAGAAGTGCAAAGAAATTCGAGAAAAATTCGAAAGAAGATTTCACAAACCAGGACCTACAGACAAAGCAATTCGAAAGCTCGTCAATAAATTTAAAAGAACAAGATCTGTTCATGATGAGGCAAGATCTGGACGTCCAGGTACCTCTCAAGAAAATGTCGAATTGATTAGAAATGCCTTTGAAACAAATCCTAGAATGTCAACTCGCATAGCGTCACGTCGATTGAACACACCAAAAACGACTGTTTTAAGGATTTTAAAATAAACATTAAAAAAGAAAAGTTACCATAATCAAGTGCTACATGAGTTACACGAGGAGGATTATCGAAGACGAGTCGCCATGTGCACAGAATTAAAAAAATTCATACCGAAAACTTATTAAACCACATTCTCTTCAGCGATGAGGAGACATTTCACACATGCGGAAAGGTTAACTGAAATAATTGCCGTATCTGGGCTAGTGAAAAACCAATCTAGTTCTACGAATGGGCGAGAGATTCTCTTAACGTTAATGTTACGCTGGGTTGACAAGATCGAAGATTTACGGACCTTTTTCCTTTGCAGAAGCTACGGTAACAGGGCTAATTTATCTTGACATGCTTCAGCAGTTTCTTAAACCCCAACTTCGTTCAGATGGCATTCTCGACACTATTGTCTTTCAACAAGATGGAGCTCCATGTCACTATGCAAACATCGATCAGGCGTACCTTCATGAGCTCTTACCAAATAGCTGGATTGGACGTGGTGGAAACAGGCCCTGGGCAGCACGATCTCCGGATTTAACACCATTAGACTTTTTTGCTTGGGGCTTTATAAAGTCTGAGGTTTACAAAGCAAGAGTTACAGACCTCCAGGATCTATGAACCCGCATTATCGCTGCAGTCGCTAAAATAACACCAGAGATGCTTGAGAATGTGCTCCGCAATGCATTGGACAAATTTGAGATTTGCAGAGACAGTGGTGGTGCTCACGTCGAATCTTAGACCTAAACTTGATAAATAAATATACATCTAATTATGTTACTACATTTTTATCCTAAAATATTATTATTTCAGCAAATTAGATAGGGATTTTTGGACCACCCTGTATATAAAAAATTTAATTATATATTTTATAATATAATACTTAATTTACTTAGGCTATTATGCAGGTAAGGGGCGTCGCGGCTTTATAAACATACACTACCCTTTTGAACTTTAGAAATATATGTACATCACACTACTATTAATTATATACTGGGGAAATATAATTTTATGGTGAAGTTTAAGGAAATTATGTTAGAAAAAATTTGAATTTGCCGCTATCGCCGCCATGATCAACATGGTGGACGTCAACCAATCACCAAGCGACGCGCTCTCGTGACGTCATCCAGCGAATCAAATTTAAACCTGGCTCTATCCCAAGTTTAAAATCCCACCATTTCTCAGTCTAAATTCCAACATGGTGTGCGAAACTTGCAATCTTAATTATATCGAAGTTCGTTATTTTTTAAAATTACTGTTGTAGTGTGAGCTTGTGATAATGCAGTGCTGTGATCTATCTACTTGTGAGTTGCCTCCGGTCAATTGAATGCCCGGTTAGGTCAATTGAATGCCCGGTTAGGTCAGTTGAATGCCCGGTTAGGTCAATTGAATGCCAGGTTAGGTTAACTGTACGCCAGGTTAGGTTAACTGTACGCCCTTGACGACTGATTAGGTTACGTCATGATATTTTCGTTAGTTTTAACGAAAATATCACGACTTAACCTAACCAATCGTCAAGGGCGTACAGTTGACCTAACCGGCCATTCAATTAACCTTAGTTATTTAATTGGTGATAATTATTGTTTTTTTCTGTATTATTTGGTAGTAATTCTTGTTTTTTCCTGCTACTTTTTCGTGCTTTGTGCAGTGGTACTTGTCTATCCAAAACATTTTAAAACTGGTTTTTTCATAATTCCACAACTATTGACAATATCTACCACACAAAGCAAGGAAAAAACACAGAAAAAACAAAAATTATCACCGAACTCGGCGACGCCCCTTAGCTGTATTTACTTAAACTAACGAAAAACTTGAAATAAAGAGGTATGGAAAATCTATACCACTTCTCCCAAATGATTACCAAAGTACTGCCCTCCGCTGTCGAGCAAATAAAGAGATTGATTGTTAATGACTTTCTTGGTTTTATTAGAAGGAGTGTAGTGTACAATAGCTCCATTGCTTCCGAAAGAGCTAATTGCTTCAAAGGAATCACCCCTGAAGTGTTTCTGTTCGCTTCGAAACTTTCTTAAAGGAGTCAACACAGATATTTCATCCCAGTGAGCACCTTCCTCTATCTACAATCAAGAAGAAATGTTAGAATCTTTGAATAATAGTAACTTATATATATATATATATATATATATATATATATATATATATATATATATATATATATATATATATATATATATATATATAACTGAACATGCTGTTTTCTTTTAAACTATTCATTACAACTTAAAATTGAATTTTAACTATCATCGTATCAAAATAGACTTAAAAACTTGGATCACCTGAAGATCAGGGCCCTTACAGCCTTCGTTAGTTAGCCTTATATGGCTAACTAACGAAATATCACAACTTAACCTAACCAATCGTTAGGTCAACTGTACGCCTTTGACGATTGGTTAGGTTAAGTTGTGATATTTTCGTTAGTTAGCCTTATAAGGCTAACTAACGAAGGCTGGGGGCCCTGATCTTCAGGTGATCCAAAAACTTAAAACACCGAGTACTTTCACATCTGTTGAGGGCAGGGTTGGCAAAAACCCAAAAACCCAACTGGTTTTTTGCTGGGTAGTTGGTTTTTTGCCAACTCTGGTTGAGGGCTTCATGCATATCGGTCGAAAGGGACAGATGCATTGAACTTTGTAGATGGTACTCTTATCTTTGCTATTTACACAACTACCTCACCTCTTTCTCCAGAAAAGCAAAAAACTCGACCAGAGCGACTGCATCTTTTATTTGAGCTTCTTTCATTGATTTGGCTTCAGGTTCTTGCTTCTTTGCTTTGAGAAGCATAATCGGCGATGAAATCAAAGTCCTCTTTTTCTTTGGTACCTTTTCCCGTTTGTACAGATAAATATTTATTAATAAGGGTATGTAAACTATGTATGGTAAAGTGTTTAAAACAATTGTTTTAAATTTTACGGTACTCGTACAAATGACATAATTTAAATGTAATAAGTATATATAATGTGTCAAAAAAAAATTGTTGGACATAACAACGTTAAGAGGAGACGTGATTTGTCTCACGTATTGCGTTGTCTTTTAAAAACGTGACAAATAAAGTCATAAAACTCTATAATTCAGTTCAAGTTAATAACATTTAAGTTTAGAGAAGAAAAACGAGTCACTTATGATATTTTCTTAATCAAAATTACTCATTCATTCTCTTTCAAAATAATGTTCAACTTACCGATGAGTAAATATAATACGAAACTCCTTTCGAGTATGGGTGCTTTTTACTCAGCAGAACATTCTGTATTTCCTCTTTCTGAGTAATATCTTCCAGGAAAGTTTTTATAGTATTGTACGGATGTACTCTAGTAAAACAAAGGATTTTTAAAAAGGAATTTTGAATAATATCTTTTCTTTTAAATTTCAGTTTAAAGAATAAAATAAATTGAGACGTCGCCTTCCGGAGGCGTCTTATCGCCACTGAGGAAGTTTAGAGAAAACGTGATGTGAAGTTAATAAAAAATTGAGATTTGTCCACATTTTTTTCCACAAGGAATTGAAAATATTACAGTTCCTTAACGGTCTTAAGCAATATACCATCGCATTCAGAACACTTTTGGCTACAGTTTTCGGCCATAAAAGAAAAATGCGTTGTCGCGGCGATAAGACGCCTCCGGGAGGCAACGCCTCAATTAAGGTGGAGTAATCATTCTCTGGAGGTGTTAATAATGCGATAAATAGAAGACTTCTATTGAACAAATGGTACCTTTTAGATTGTTTTAAGTAATTTAATACACATTAATTTTCCGGAAAAAGTTCTAAAATGTATAATTTTTTTTATCATTAATGACTAAGTTTTGTTTTTACAATTTTATTACTGTCACTAAAAAGAATAAAACATCCATAGGAAAACACAATATTACGAATTCGTAATTTTTTATGCTTTTTAGAACTTTTATACATATTTGTAAGGGAACTTTATTTCCGAAACTGTACACAAAGTTAAAACAACCATATAGTGGCCCATGCGCACAGGCCAGCATATACAAAGCTTTAAATGTTAAAGTATATAGTCCAGGGGTGCTCAGACTTCGGAGACCTTAGGGCAAAATTTGCTAACTATTATCTTTGGCGGGCACAAACACCAAAATTTTCCCCTAATTTATGACTAAAAATAATGATTATGATTAGCTTTAAAATGCCTTTCAACATTATATTTTTTGGCAACAGCTAGAGTAGATTGGCATATTAAGCATATACATTTAGAATTTATGTTTGAGAAAAAGTAAATATCTTCCCATTCACTTTGAAAATTATACGTCCTTATAGTCTTATCACTGGTTCGTGTCGCCATTATGAAGCCCTGTCAATAAAAATAAAATTAAATAATGTAATTTTTAAAAAAAATATTTTGCGATCTAGCCACTAATATCAGAGGCTGAACTTTTACCACTTGAAACTTCAAAATCGGACACGCTGCGGTCGAAATAATGCTAAACTTTTAATACTAAATGTGAAAACGTCAAATTACGTAATAAACGACTAAAAAATAGACACATTTCATGTTCGCATCCACACACAAGGTCACGCGGACAGGTCAAACGCGGAACTAAATATCGATCCGCCCACTCATCTTTATAAAATCAATAAAAATTCGAAAGACACAGAAAGCCTAGCGAGTCGTTTCTAAAATGCCTTCTGATTGGTTGTATTTTCACGAAACACCCAATCAGCCAACTCGATTCATTATATCCGTTGAAATAGAATCGTCGCTTTAAGCGACACAGAAATTGGCGGAGCAAAGCAATGGTTTCAGACATGTTTTAAACATGTATGTGAGCGCTCTGCTCGCATGTAAAAATTCATTTCTAGTAATTTTATATTGCCAGTTAAGATTTCATTTAGGGGCTATTCCAAAATAAACCAGCGGGCACATTCAAATCCATGGCGGGCACACGTGTGCCCGCGGGCACGGGTGTGAGCACCCCTGGCTATATACTATCAGAAGTACCATAATGTACCTTGAAAGCGAGTTCAATTTGTAACATTGCATATATAACCTTAGTGAAAAGTAGGAGAATCATCTCTGAAAATATTTGTCCTTTTCTCAGAAAGGTCGGTTACAGATTATGAATTGTCCAATCAGGGACCATGTTTCACTTCTTCCAAAGGCTGACCATTCAAAGGAAGAAAAATAATTTTACATCTGAAATCCAGTGATATATATAAATCAATAAATTATGATGTGTGTACCTAATGCACATTCCAATTTCAGAACAATTATTGAGGTTGAGATGGCGCTGAATTTCTTCAGGAATCTGGGTAGAATTCACTAGAAACAGGTGAATCGGGTTTTCTTCCTTCGCTTCAAGAACGACATAACTTCGGAAGACTGAAGAAAAACATCAAACTATCTTGTATATTAAACAGAACAGTCGACTGAAAAAGTTCTGTCGTGATACTCTATGTTCGTACGACAGGACTTTAATCTCGAGTTTAAGGGAAAAAATGAAATATTTGTTTCCTAATTTTTTTTTTCAGTAAGATATACTGGAGTTCCTTCAAGTAAAGGTTTACCCTTAGAAGACAAAATTGATTTAAAGAAGTAAAGGAGCCATGTAAATTTATTTTAAATTTGTCCAAGAGAAAGTTCTCTTCTCTAATTTACATACCTGAATTATAAGGAATATCACTGCCTCTTAGATTCAAAAGCCAGGCTACGTCATCCAGAGCAGAAACGACAAAAAGATCTGCCTTCTGAGCTTTCATGTTCCGGCGAATGTTGAATACTTTATTTTGCCATCGAATTCCTGCGGTGTATCATCGCATGTAATTTTATTAATTCATTTATAAGCGCTAAAATTAATTTCTTTTTGGAGGCTGAAGTATATATTTATAAATTTTCACCACAGCGATCTCAAAAGAATTAAGGAAACTGCTGCCATGATAAGTAAATTCAATTTTAGTTCTTCAAAATTTTGTTCTAGTTAAAATTTTTTTCTGGATATCAAATGAATTTCTACGACCTCTTTATTACTCGTAAGTAATTCTTCTGAGTTATAGCCTCAGTTAATATTTCTTAATGTTATATTACTGTAAAATTAGGAAGGAATATTAAAATATTCAATACGTATCAAAAAATATATGGAGCGTTTACCCGCAAATTCAATGTCATGAATGAACAGAGATCCATTGTTTCTCCGAGGTCGACCACCATATGCATCCCAAACTTCATCGAAGAGAGTCTTAGAATCCTCAAACAAAATGTTCGAATCTGAAATACAAAAATACACTTGGCTTCACGGTTTACTATCCCATTAAATTAATTGGGTCACCTGAAGATCAGGGCCTCTAGCCTTCTTTAGTTAGCCTTATAACTTATAAGGCTAACTAACGAAAATATCACGACTTAACCTAACCAATCGTTAGGTCAATTGTACGCCCTTGACGATTAGTTAGGTTAAGTCATGATATTTTCGTTAGTTAGCCTTATAAGGCTAACTAATCTGAAAGGCTAACTAACGAAGGCTGGGGGCCCTGATCTTCAGATGATCCGATTAATTAAATAAACTGGACGCTTTCATGAATGAAAGAGATAGTTTGTAGATTGTAAATAGTTTATATTCTTAGCTGAAGTTATATAGTCTACTTTGGTAGCTCTGTAAATAAATGTATATTAATTAGCCGATTTGAGATTGACATTTTACACAATTTTATTATAAAATATAGCTCATGACTCGGATAACCTCGATAGCCCGAGTGGCTTCTTCATGTTTTTGAAATGTAATGTAATGTACTGTAATGTAAACATAAATAAAGATGGAACTATTTAGGTACAAATTACAAAATCTTGACAGAAATTACGATCTATCAAGCTAAAATGTTCGAAATAAATTTTGGAATGAAAGCTAAAGAATATTAACTGTACAGGGTGTCCCAGAATTAACTATCTATTTCAATGAAATCGGACAAATTTTTTAAAAACACACTTTTATTTATGTTTATCATGTTTAATATGTGTTAAAAATGTATAAATTTCTAAATTTTTTTCATAATTTTTTCATTATCTGGTCCAATGAAAGACCGTCTGAAGTCATAGAATGGCAAAGAGACTCTCCAAAAGTTAACGTGTGGCTTGGAATGATCAAATCCAAAATTTATGGCCCATTCTTCTTTGCGGAAGCAACTGTAACAGGTACCGTCTACCTTGATATGCTTCAGCAGTTTCTCGAACCACAGCTTCTTGATGATGGCATTCTTGATAATGTTGTGTTTCAACAAGATGGAGCACCATGTCATTATGCTCTAATTGTTCGAGAATACCTCAACAGACGCCTTCCGAATCGGTGGATTGGACGTGGAGGACCTCGACCTTGGCCTCCGCGTTCTCCGGATTTGACACCCCTGGATTTCTTTGCATGAGGTTTCATAAAAACAAAGGTTTATCGCCAAAAGATCAATGCTTCTTGTTGAAACACAACATTATCAAGAATGCCATCATCAAGAAGCTGTGGTTCGAGAAACTGCTGAAGCATATCAAGGTAGACGGTACCTGTTACAGTTGCTTCCGCAAAGAAGAATGGGCCATAAATTTTGGATTTGGTCATTCCAAGCCACACGTTAACTTTTGGAGAGTCTCTTTGCCATTCTATGACTTCAGACGGTCTTTCATTGGACCAGAATAATGAAAAAATTATGAAAATAAAATTATGAAAAAAATTTAGAAATTTATACATTTCTAACACATATTAAACATGATAAACATAAATAAAAGTGTGTTTTTAAAAAATTTGCCCAATTTCATTGAAATAGATAGTTAATTCTGGGACACCCTGTATAATAGTTCCAAGTACTCTGTTCATGGAATCCCTGTTCCTTTACAAACGGAACAGGATTCCATTCCTTGTAAATGGAGTATTTACGCTGATTTTTGAAGCCTGGTTCCTATTATTATCTACTCTTATTATGAAAATTTCATACATAAAGAATTTTTCTTAAACAATACTTATAATGGGTCATACTGTAAAGTATAGGGAGATAGATATGCTTACTTTATATCAATATATTCCTTCGAACTATGAAGGAATTTGTTCCAATGTACTTTCACGCAGAAAAGATCATTTAGAACCCCTTAAAGAATACTGAGAACGCCGAATGAAAGTTCCAAGAGCGTCCATATTTTTTCCAGAAAATACGTCTTTGGGAACAAGAATTCTATTCTATTCAGACAATGATCACTGTGTACCCGATAGGGTACCATCCGACTCTTAGATACCCAGTATTACCTTTCATAAAAGACAAAGATACCACCTCTAATGATCCGCCAGGTAAGACTCCCTCACCACTTCTATTTCCACTGTTTCCGGTCACGTCTTTTACCACATTGACGTTGATACAATGTTTCTTAACACAATCCCCAGTCAAAGCTCTCCATCTATTATGAGTCTTCATGTACTTCTTATACCTCTACAGTCTACACTCATTATCATCCACCTTTTTCCTTGATTTTATCGTTACTCATTCTCTCCCCACAACCGTAATACACTGTAACAAAATTTTGGAAAATTTGTTTATCTTATTTTTTTTGTTTCTTTATGTTTTTGGGTGCGCTGAATTAAAAAATCGTATTAGTTTTCTAGTGAAAACTCTAGTTTCTTCTGAAAACCATAATCTATTTTTTGTACCTAGTGGCTTATCAGAGAGCAAAATCACAATGAAGAAAAGGAAAGGAGAATAAATATATTTCATATTTAAAGACATATAATGTGTATATATAATGCGTATATAATGTGTATATATAAGGCACACAAATATGCTCACAAATCTAAACGGATAATGCTTAAAAATGTACATTTGAGCGACTTTTTCTCTTGTAGTCCCGTGGATTATCTCATATTAAACACCAGATATAGTCGCCCATCATAGGTTCGTCCCATTTTCCCTGATATCTCCTTTCCATGGTTTGGATATCTTGGTGAAAACGTTCACCATGTTCTTCACTTACGTCACCCAAATTTGGTCTGAAGACTTCTAAATGCGAGTTCAGATAGTGTAACTTCAAGGACATTCTACAGCCTAACCTTTGAAAGTGCTTGAGTAGATTTTCTACTAGCTCTTTGTAGTTGTCGTTCTTCTTGTTACTTAAAAATCCATGGACTACAAGCCGAAATGACTGTCAAGCATTTTTTTCAAGCGCTGTCATTTTTTCGTCTAACTCTTTCGATGTTAACGCGTCTGACATGAGGTCCTCCAAATATGCTTCCCTTGATTTTAGCTTCAGAAAGTTTGGGAAACATTGAACGTATATGATAGAGTATCACTTTCAGCATCCAAAGCTTTGATGAATTGCTTAATAAGACCAAGTTTGATATGCAGCGGGGGTAGCAAAATTTTGTCTGTTGGAACAAGGGCTTCGTTAAGAACATTGTGTTTGCCTGGATTAAGCTCATTTCTCACGGGCCATTCCTTTCTGACAAAGTGCTCACCATTAATTCAACCGAATGAGCCACAGGAATAGATGGAAACATGTTTCCATTATGTAGTAGGACGCCTTTTAAACTTCTAGTCGAACTGTCAATAAACAAACGCCAATCAGCAGGGCTGTATTCAATTCCTATCTCAGCAAAAAGGCCATTCACATCACAGCAGTAGCAAAGAGAGCTCGATGCAAAACAGGAGTAGAAAGAAGCGTATCGCAAATACCTATTCCTGTAGAGAGATCTTGACACTTGGGTCCAAAAGATTACTCTTTAAGGAGGGACGTCATAATTTCTGCATTGGTTTTCGTAAGGTTCATATCCCTGACTAGGTCGTCTATGTCTTTCTGGTTGGGGGAATGGGGTGACGTATTGGAGCTTGCCTCAAAGTCAGCATCTTCATCTTCATCGGAGGATATTAAAGGCGTTTCTTCTATTTCCTCCATGGCGGGTGGATATGGAACGGGTAAATCTTCATTATGGGGTACTGGGGCAATAGAAGATGGGATATTTGGATATAGGACATTTTTTCGACCTTTACCTCTCTTGTAGAGTGAAATGCCTACCATGCAGAAGTAGCAATCATCGTGGTGATTGGTTTGCTCCATCCAAATGCGAGGAATAGTAAATTGCATGCCTTTTCTGGTACCTCGCAGCCATCCTTCTAATGTGGAACGGCAGCTTCCAAAGCAAAAGTGAGGTGCCATGATTTATCTTGATCGCCCATGGACATGCCAAAGTAAACGTGATATGATGTACAAAACTTCGTTCCTGTGTTAATTTTGTGCTTTACTTGCTTTGGATTGATATAATGGCTGCAAACATAACAAAATGAATCTGCAGAGTGTCTGCAGGGCCTATTGGTAGCCATCACCATATAATTCTAATTCAAATATCTGAAAAATACCAAAAACATTTTATAAACAGAAATAAGAAATCAAATGTGTACAACTATTTAATAATGGCCCTTAAGTTAACCAATAAAAGCATTACTGATAAGCCCCAATTTTGGGGACATTTTGAATTTTGCATTTGAAATTACTTTTGCTACCTCAGAAAAATGCCTTAAAAATGGCGAAAAAGTAATATTTCTAAATTTGACCAGATCATAAAAACTATATTTTTCCGAGCAAAACTGATGCCAAATCTGTAATTAACGTGGCCAAAACATACAGAAAAGATCGAAAAATCAACATAAACAAGAAATTGTTGCGCAGTGAATCAATGAAGTCGAACCCTTGACCTTCAGTGCTTCACTTCGCTTAAAGAGAAACGGTGTTACCTAGTGAGCTACGGATAGCTGACCGCGCGTCAAATGACTTCACTCCACACCTTTCTCGAATGTTCTTATTTCTCATCTGATTAATCAGTTTAATCTCAACGATACTTCTCGGATAACTCATCTTTCGAAATCAAACTATTATTCCAAACAAACTCCTCGAATCCATGCGTCAGAGGTAGAACTGAAAAACAATCGTGTATGCAAACCTCTCACGATATTGACATCCACACATTTCTTTCCATCCATCTCTTTTTTCTTATTACAACCATAAACCTGTTTATTTTGTTTCACTCTACTTTCATTTTCAGACTTAGTCGTACCTTCCTTATTAATAAAACACTCACACTCTCTAACACTTCTCCATACATCAAAATATCAGATGCTGGCTTTTCTTTTCTCTCAATCATCAGAATTTTACTTTTACTTTTTTTCATTTCAGCAAACTTGCTCTACAAACGCATGAAAATGACACTGTTCTCCTTAATTCATCCTGAGATTCCCCAGAAGTACCACATCATTAGCATCCATCAGGTGTAATAGCTGCCACTCACTCTTTTCCCAAACTAAATTCACTCATTCAGCAGTTTCGCTTTCACTTCACACTTCATTCTGCCCATAAACGTATTAACCATACATGGTGACATGATCTTCTAACTCACGTTTAATCCTCATACAACTACGATAATTATTAGCATAATGCATTCAGCACCTTTCCACCAACACAAACACACTAAGAATTTGCCACAAATCATTCTATTTATCATACGGTTTCTCCAAATCCATAAATACCATACGCACCATTTTCTATCACTCAGTTTCTCAGTTATCTGTCTCACTGTAAACACTACGTCCACACACCCTCTGCCTTCCTTAAATCACCTTACTCCTCTCCAAACGAACTGTTTGTAATCTTTCTTACTCTCCAAAAATGTTCCATGAACTTCACCACATCATTCATTTACTCTTGAACATATAAAATTCTTATATTTGCTTCTTTGTCCATATTTTCATATAGAGGTACCATCAGTTCCAGTAGTCAGGAAAGACTGGGCAACACCTATCTTAACGGCCCAGTGTATCTTGATTACTGTAATATCGATGGTACAGTTATAGCTTTTGTTCAGTTATCTGTCCAGTCCCCACGCTTTCTGACATATACCGTACCTTCCACAATCATTAAGACAGCATTTTGGTTCCAGAGTTAATTATTTCACAACATATTTTATGTGTTCCCGCCATCTTAAGTTTTTCAATAATAATAATAATGACGTTGTCACTGTAACAGCTTTGCTTTTCCTTACCAGTAAATTTCTTTTCTGCCTCTTCCCATTCGTCCGCTCCAAAGAGTCTTACGTCCGCTCCAACTTTTGACCCATTTTGGAGGTGTTCTGCAAGCCAGTTTGCCGGAGATGAACCCTGAGAATAAAGCAATTTACAGAAATACAAATATAGACCAAAGGTCATTTCGGCTCAAGAACAAACTCGTTCCAATATATATATATATATATAGATAATGATGGGGTTTAACCTCTTTGCGACATCAAAAGTGATATGACGGATAGGGCCTATAAATTTACGTGGGATTCAAACCACGGGTTGCTACATAATATAGACGTAGAGGACGGTCCCCCATCCAACTACTATTCAGACCCAATGTCGCTTAACTTCGTTGATCAACGGGAAACGGTGTTACGACAGTGGCCACGACGTAGCCCATTCGGAGGTATACCTATTTGGTCAATGGGACAAAACATCGATACTCTAAAAACTGAGTTGACTTAACTTAATCTAACCTAGCATAAACAAGCGAATCCTAACGTAACCTATGCTAACCTAACCTAACCCACAATAATCTGTCGATTTTATGTCATGCTGATGAGATGTCATTAGCCCAGTAGTTTCCGATACAACTACGGACATCATATACCATATAAATCGACATATGAATGCGTCCTATATCGAGAACATCTTATATTGTAATATGGTGGCGTTGATTTTTTCTTGCTCTTGCGAAAAATTAAATAAAAAAATGGCACTTGGGAAAACTGACTTTGAAATGAAAAAAATGGCAAAGGAGTCAGTCTGGTTGGTGCCTCATTGGTGAAAGTTGAAAGTCTCCAAGGTTAAGACTTTATAGAGAGTACTGAGAAATATGCAGATAGGCTCTTATTATCGCACACCTTTCAAAGTTAGTTGAATCTTCTCCACGTGCCATTTTTTTTTTAATTCTGCATAGAAGAACAAGACATATGACTTGAGAACCATTTACAAACAAAGGAAAACTCACTGGATGGCTAAAAATTTTCCACGAGCAGTCGACTTCCTGATCGGCCTGCAAAGTGTATCTTGTGTCTGTCCATAGAATTTGGTCATCCTTGGTCACGACAGCCGTTCCGGCACTTCCGGAGAAACCGGTTATGAAGCCCCTTCTCATATCTGATGGTGCAACGTACTCGTTCTGAAGGAAGAGAAAATACTATATCATATAGCGACATACATACTTCCTTCACTCTTTTTGGTTTACAAAACGTATATTTTATTCCACCTAGAAAAACATTTATTATATATATATATATATATATATATATATATATATACACACACTAATATATATATATATATATATATATATATATATATATATATATATATATATATATATATATATATATATATATATATATGGTGGGCAAAAAAAAAAAGGGAGACCTCGAACTTTGGCTGTAAAATCCAGTTATGGTCAGATTTCAATATTTTTTTCACACCCCACAACTAAGTAAATTTTCCTATACAGTGAGCGGATTTCAAAGAATACTATTGAAAATTACGGATTTATTAAACTTTTTTTATGCCACTGGAAATTCTCCATTTACACGACTACTGCATTGTATATGCAGATAAAAAGTTACAAAGTACTCGCATATGGTGCTACCTTGATGTTAACAAACTGCTCGTTATGTTTACCACGAACTTCTACAACCTTTTTCAGGCTAGGACGGAACTCATCTATGGCTTTATTGATTTGTTCTTGTGGTAGCTCATTCCATTTTTCCGGAAGAAGCTGTCGTAGATGAGCGACATTTCTTACTTTGACCCGTTAAATTCTCTGTGACAAATGTTCCCAAAGGCCGTAATCGACAGGATTTAAATCAGGACTGCTTGGTGGCCAAATTTAATACCGCTACCTGGTATTATTTTGATATCTCCTGTTTTATCGATTTTCTTGAGAAGCTTGTCCAAACCACCTGCAGTTGGATTACGTTAATTAAAATCGATTTAATTATCAACTTGAACCTATGATTAGCAAGATTTTTCTGGAATATTCGCCATAAATCCAATTTCTCAGCTAAAATGCTAAAAAGGTGGCATACAAACTATAAAATTACGTAGTACTAACATACTAAAATTTTATGGTTCTATGTACCGTATTTGCCGAGATATGAAGGATTTAAAAGGTCTGCCTTTTTTTTTGCCGACCCGACAATGCAGTAGTAGTGTAAATGGGGAATTTCCAGTGGCATAAAGAAATGTTCAATAAATCCGTAATTTTCATTAGTTTTCTTTGAAATCCGCTCACCGTATAGGAAATTTACTTAGTTGTGGGGTGTGAAAAACATATTGAAATCTGACCATAACTTTGGACTTTACAGCCAAAGTTCGAAGTCTCCCTTTTTTTTTTGCCCACCTGATATATATATATATATATATATATATATATATATATATATATATATATATACACAAACCATTCATTCCCAACCCTCTGCTCAATTAGTCCCCTTACCCCGACAATAACAACCTGGTAAGACTCCTCTCAATTTTGTTCGCTTTTTATTTTATATTTGTCAACTGATCACTCTTCTCTATTTCATATTATTTTATTTTTAATTTTAATTACTTAAACACCATTAATATGACACGTTTATTTAAATATATTGTATACGTTTCGGTTCATTATATTTATTAATTATTTATCTGCTTTTATAATTTTAGCACTGATGATGGAAAATGAAAATTTACGAAACGTTTGTAAATAAACATGTACCATCTCTTCGTCCTCTTATTCCTCGCTAAGCTACGTTTCCCTAAGAACAACCCCTTCAATCAAGTATATATATATATATATATATATATATATATATATTAGTGGTGGACCGGATATCCGCATCATTTTTAACATCCGCATCCGCACTTCTGACTGCGGATGTTATGCGGATATTACCTCTAATAAATTATGCAATTTACAATTAAATTAGCTTATAAAGTAGCTTATAAGGCCCAGTCATGCACATTTCATGTAAAGTATTAATTATTAATGAACAAACAAATATATAAACCTCAAAATATAAAAGCCTGGTAACAGAAAATTTAATGAAACTTGTTTCATTGAATTTTCTGTGGCTGAAACTCTTGAGAAAGTTATTATTTTTATCATAATGAAAACATTAATATTAATTTTAATTCTTATGCATTGCCTGCCATAATAGTAATATCACGAAATTTGAAAAATTATGTCATATATTCATAATTCTATATTATATTGATAGATTAACTAAATATCCGCAGATATTGAAATTAAAGATCCGCATCCGCAGATGTTGAAAAACTGACATCCGGTCCACCAGTCGCGTAGCTAGGACTTTCCAAAGGGGGAGGGTCAAAACTGTAAAAAGGCGGACCTTTTGGTGTAACGACCTAGTCACTGCGAAGGGAGTTTAGAGTAATTAAGTTTAGAGTAGTTTGTGAAGTTTCAAAAAATAAAAAATGTCCAAAAAATGCAAGTGTTTATTTACTAAATGATGTTATACATTTTAATATCACATCATAAGTCATAACTATGGTTACAAAAGTGGGTCTGTCCTCTCAAGGGAGGGGGGTCGTTCGACCTTTCCCCCGACCTCCCGTTGGTTGGCTACGGACCTGATACACACACACACACACACACACATAATATATATATATATATATATATATATATATACACACACACACGAGGTGTGTTCAAAAAGTTCCCGAACTGGTTATGCTGTGTGCGGGTCATGTGATGCATGTTGTAGTGTGACTAAGTCTGTGTCCAAAGACGGTTACCGCTTGTTGATATCGTATTTTTTTCTCTCGATATTTACTGTTTTGTGAAGTCATTTTGTGTGTTTTGTCGCATTTTGTGCATTTAAATAATGGCTACTGTTGAAGAACGTGTGTGCATAAAATTTTGCGTTAAGCTTGGCAAGACTGCTTCTGAAACCCATGCCATGCTGAACACAGCATTTGGCAATGACGCCTTAAGTCGGAAAACCACTTTTGAGTAGCACAAGCGCTTTAAGGAAGGCCGAACGTCGACGGAGGACGATGCGAGGGTGGGACGACCTTCCACTCCAATAACTGATGACATTGTTGCTTGTGTTCGTGAAATGATTCGAGGGAACCGTAGACTGACAGTCAGGGAGGTCGCGGACGAAATGGACATTTCGATAGGATCATGTCACACGATACTCAGAGAGGATTTGGGGATGCGTCGTGTGTCAGCCAAACTTGTACCACGACTCTTGACTGCCGAGCAGAAAGAGTAACGTGTTGTTGCGTCTCAAGACCTCCTTCAACGTATCAATCTTGATGAAAATGTTCTCAGAAACATCGTTACGGGTGACGAGACGTGGGTGTACGGGTATGATGTTGAAACAAAACAGCAGTTATCGCAATGGAAGTGCGCGACGTCCCCGAGACCGAAAAAAGCACGGCAAGTCCGATCGAATGCAAAGGCAATGCTGGTCGTTTTTTTCGATTACTAGGGACTCGTTCATTACGAATTCGTTCCTAGAGGTCAAATAGTTAACCAACAGTTTTATTTGGAAATACTGAAGCACGTGCGAGAAGCAGTAAGAAGAAAACGGCCTGAAAGTTGGAACGCAGGAACGTGGATGTTGTACCATGACAATGCGCCCGCACACACAGCGTTGTCAATTCAGTAGTACCTGGCGAAGCACAACGTCGTAGTCGTTCCCCAGCTCCAGTATTCTCCAGATCTGTCCCCGGCAAACTTTTTCCTTTTCTCCAAACTTAAATTTGTATTGAAAGATCGAAGATTTCAAAGTGTGGAAGAAATTATTCAAAATGCAACAAACGAACTGAAGGCGGTCAGGAATACGACCTACCACGAATGCTTTCAAAAGTGGAATCGCCGTTGGGAGCGATGTATAATTGCACAAGAAGACTACTTTGAAGGGGACAACATCAATTAGATCGTAAGTGTTACCAGAAAGTTTTTGTGGGATCAGTCTGGGAACTTTTTGAACACACCTCGTATATATATATATTATATCTCCCCATCTTGTGCGGACGCTCTTCTACACAAGCGTCGTTCTTTACATTAATTATACTGTGTGTTGTTTACAGTTAAAATGTATATATGTACGGCATGAGAAGGTGCCCCCTCAGGGCATTCGATTCCGCTCGTATGTGGGAGAATTACGAGTTGTGACTGATTGGGGACCTTGGTGCAGTGGTTAGCATATCCGACCGGCAACTGAATGATCCCGGGTTCGATTCAAGGGAGGTGCCTTATTTTTCATTTGCTTGTTCTCTCTCCCCATCTTGTGCGGACGCTCTTCTACACAAGCGTCGTTCTTTACATTAATTATAGTGTGTTGTTTGCAGTTATATATATATATACGAAAAGTATGACCAACACAACAACAAACATTTTCGTTTATTTTTTGCACTTCAGACGTTTCGACAAATCTTTTGTCATCATCAGTGAATTATAAATCTTAAACCTTAAAACAAAAATAAGAATAAATAATTAAATTACATCAATACAAAAGAAAATTAAAATCATTAAAATTAAATTAAATTAAATTAAAATTACCTCAACTGGTAAATACACAATGATTACGTCAACCTCCATATCGGCAGATACTGAGAGAAAACTGTAGGAACGTCAGTTACATTGGAAGGTATGATATATCTATGAAAGTAGGTTGGTTGGTTAGTTAGAAGAGCTGTAATTTGTAAGATGAACTATTGTTGTTAATGGAGGATTTGTTTCTATAGATGTACAAAGATTCTAAAATTCGGAGTTCTGTAAGGTTATTGGTTCTTATTAGAATTTCGAACTGAGTTTTGTGAAGGGGATGGTTGTTATCATTACTATGGTTTCTAATTGCGGATTGTGGTGGGCTACTGAGGGGACGGTTCGAAATTCTAACAAGAACCAATAAATAACCTTACAGAACTCCGAATTTTACAATCTTTGTACATCTATAGAAACAAACCCTCCATTAACAACAATAGTTCATCTTACAAATTACAGCTCTTCTAACTAACCAACCAACCTATTTTCATAGATATATGGGTACCTCTTTAATGCGTAAATCGGCACTATAATAAGAATGATGATAGTAATGGTTAATTGTTAATGATTGATTGTTAATGATAAGGTTGGAGGTCACCAGATCTTTGCAGATCAAATTATGTTATTAATTAGGCTGATTGATAGAATGAGTTTTCTTCCTTTATTAAACAAAACAAATGAGTTATGAATGAGACAGAATATGTTGATTGTTTACAGTTGAAATAATGTGTACACTTGAATAATGACTTCAATATTATTAATAACGCGCGAGGTAATGATTAGTCTTTATATAAAGTTAGGTGAATGACAAAAGGCCAATATGGGGCCCGCACAAATGATGTTCACATGGCGATGGTTTGCGTGTCACTGATTCTTCGGAGAGTCGACTCGAGGTTCGATGGTGGCGTGGAATACTTGAGGTAGTCCTTGTAACGAGGTTGAGGTGTGATGCCTTGAAATATTCCCGCGCTGTGACGTCATCTTAGTCGTGCTTGGACGTCATCTTCGTCGTGTTTGTGTTGATGGAACATTGCTAAAGTATTTGAAAACGTCTCTGTCACTTCAGTAGCCGCTACAGATATATCATACCTTCCACTGTAATTGACATTCATACAGTTTTCTCTCAGTATCTGCCGAATATGGATGTTGACGTAATCATTGTGTATTTACCAGTTGAGGTAATTTTAATTTAATTTAACTTTAATGATTTTAATTTTCTTTTGTGTTGATGTAATTTTAATTATTTATTCTTATTTTTGTTTTAAGGTTTTAAGATTTATAATTCACTGATGATGACAAAAGGTGTGTCGAAACGTCTGAAGTACAAAAAATAAACGAAAATATTTGCTGTTGTGTTGGTCCTTTTCATTTGTAAGCTCCGTTTCCCTAAGGAGAAGTCAATAGCTTTGATATATATACAAGGTGTCCCAAAAGTCAGTTCACCGAGGAAAATGTTTTCTCCTGATGATTATTCTAAACATTATGACACATTTTTTTTTTACAGCAAAAAGCCAGCATGTCTTCAGGACCTTAAAGACTACATTTGTGAAGAATTCCAGCTCTTAAGCAATGATAAGGAACTATGTAAAGCAATTTGCCGGTCAACCGTTGACAGATACAAGATGTGCATCGAACAACATGGACGACATTTTGAACAGTTATTGTAACCAGAACTATTCTCATGTTTTGTAAATATGTTTCAGAAATTTTTTTTCTTCGTTTTCTTATGTTTTGTAAATATATTTATGAAACAAGTTTTTTTCTTTGTAGTAAACTCACCTTAGGAGAACATTTTCTTCGGTAAACTGACTTTTGGGATACTCGGTGTGTGTATATATACACACACATTCAACTGCAAAGAACACGCAGTATAAATAACGTAAAGAACGACGCTTGTATAGGAGATATTCCGCGCAAGACGGAATCGCATCTGACCGGCAATCGGAAGATCCCGGGTTCGATTCCCGGGTGGTTACCTCATTTTTTAATTTGTTTCGTTCTCTCTCTCTCGTCTTGCGCGGAATATCTCCTATACAAGCGTCGTTCTTTACGTTATTTATACTGCGTGTTGTTTGCAGTTGAATGTATATAATGTTACGGCATGCGGGAGGTGCCCCCTTGGGGCATTGGTTTCTGCGAGTATGTAGAGGAATTACGGCATTTGGAAGAGTGAGGCCCATGGTGTAATGGTATCGCATCTGACCGGCAATCGGAAGATCCCGGGTTCGATTCCCGGGTGGTTACCTCATTTTTTCATTTGTTTCGTTCTCTCTCTCTCGTCTTGCGCGGAATATCTCCTATACAAGCGTCGTTCTTTACGATATATATATATATGAGGGCATGCTGAAAATTAATGCCTCCTATTTTTTTCCCCAAAATAGGTTCACGTAGCTGGATGAACTGAAGTGCAGTCGATATACATATTTTTCCCTCTCAGTGCTGTGAAATTTCTTAGTTCTACCACGAGAGGTCTCAGAGCTACGTCACTCAACATGGCGAACGGTGACAACACAATGTCAGTGCGGTTAAAACAGTGTGCAGCTATCGAGTTTCTGACTGCAGAAAACATTCCACTTACTGGCATTCACCGGCGAATGAAAGCTGTGTATGGTGATGATTGCGTAGACGTGAGTACTGTTCGCCGTTGGGCTAAGCGTGTGGCTGATGCAGGCAATGGACATGCCAAACTGCATGATAAACCACGTAGCGGGAAACCGCAAACAGCAACTGACGAGGATCACCAACAACGCGCCGATGAGATGATCAAACAGAATCGCTGCAGATCTCAGCTGACACTAGCTCCAATCTTGTTATTTCACGTGAGCGGGTGCAGGCTATTGTTGCTAATCTTAGGTACCGAAAAGTGTGTGCATGATGGGTTCCCAAAAATGCTGACTGATGCAATGAAGGAGAGGCGGATGGAAGTTTCCAGAGAGTTGTTGTTGCGACATGAACGTGAAGGCAATAAATTCTTTTGCAGCATTGTGACTGTTTTCTGAGACGTTAATGGTGTTGTCCATTCAGAATTCATACCAAATGGTACCACCATTAACTCTGTGTGCTACATCGAAACTCTGGAGAGATTGAAGAGTTCGATCCGATATTCAGATGGTTTTCCTCCACCATGACAATGCGCGACCTCACACGAGTGCACCAACGACTGAAGCAATTCGCCGCCTTGGTTTCACTGTCTTGGACCACTCACCATACAGTCCAAATCTGGCTCCATCAGATTTCCATTTATTCCCTAAACTTAAGGAATATCTTCGAGGACGACGTCTCTCTTCGGACTTTGAAGTCAAGACAACTGTGAGGAATTGGTTCCGTCAAAAAGAGACAGAGTTCTATCGTGACGGCATCACGAAACTGTTTGAATGTTAGCAGGAGTGTGTGGACCGCAGAGGTGATTATGTTGAGAAATAACTATGTCAAACTGAAGAATAAAGTTCAATGTAGCAGGGTTGGTTGATTTAAATCAAATGATTTTTTTTTTAAATCACTGATTTAAATCAGTATATGAATAAAAATATGAAAACAATAAAACGCGAAAACCTACTAAATAATCACTACAGTATAGGTAATACATAAAGAATGGTAATGAACTTTGCTGTTTATTTTTCAATAAAAGAAGGTTATAGAATTTACTTATAGTTCTATTGATTATAGTGACAAATTAAGATATCCGTGTTAACCTTTTTTTAAACATTAATTAAAATCCTAATAGCTACTGGCCTAAAGTGAATAAACATTTGTAGAACATATTTATTATTTCTATAAAGCATCAATAATTAATTTCAATTTTTATTCCAACGATTTGAAATAAAACAAATATTTCATTTCGAGAAAACATTTAAGGTCATCTGGTCATGATAGTTTAATTTGCTGACCCAAAGCAAAGAATTATCGAGTTAAAACTTAAATAAAACATATATATATTTCTAAAGTGTGGTGGAGCACTGACAGCTGTGCAAGTTTCAACATGATAGCACAAAGTGTTTGATAAACGTGTCACAACATGGTATACTATCTTTTTAGAAAACACTAGAGCAGTGGTGGGCACAGTTTTCACTGTCGAGGGCGACTTTCAATCTAGAAATTTACCGACGGGCTAATAATAATATATGATATCAAGTATATATATATATATATATATATATATATATATATATATATACAGAGCTGGGCACTTGCGGCATATTGCGGTACTGCGGTACTGCTGCACTACCAAACCGGTACCAAACCGGTACGCGGAAATTTGAATGCGGTAGCGGTACTGCGGTATTTTCATCGATCCTTTGCGGTACTGCGTTATGGGGGCCCGGGGTGGTAGTGCGGTGGTACCGCAAGTACCGCAGTACCGCAAAATATGCCGCAAATGCCCAGCTCTGCATAATATATATATATATATATATATATATATATATATATAATTTAGAAATATCTTATAAAAAGACATCGGTTGAGGTAAAGCAAAAATATGAAGAATAAGATAGTTTTATTGCTTAAATTCCAAATTAACAATTATATATTTATTCATTTTGACAAATTCAAACATCTAGGTTGCATCTGATCAGCCAGTAATTTATAATTTGGCGTGTAAGTCGTCACAGCTGAGAGACGTATACAGTCATCAAGGTGTTCGTTGGTGAGCACAATTCTGTTTTTCGATTTGATGCGTTTCATGCTTGAAAATGTTGATTCGCACAAATATGTTGATGCAAAATATGCATTCAGCATTAATGCAATTTTCTTGATATTTGGAAGGAATGATTTTGAATAATTACATAAAGTGAAGTCGGGTCTGTAATATATTAATCAGAAATGGCCAAGAGAGCGAATCCAAACCTTCCCGAGGGCGACCGAATGCCCACCTGCACTAGAGTATATATGTATAAATAAATATGCCAAAAAATGTTCTCAAATGGGAATAAAGAGAAAAATCAATTAAATGAAGAAACACACAAAAGGAATGATATACAGTAAGTCCTCATAGGCTAACTTGCAATTTTACAGAACTTTACATTTCTTATCCATCCTCAAAGACGACTTAGTTCAGTGGTGGCGAACCTTTTTTGCTGGCGGGTCATTTTTGTTACTTTTGAAATTGGGTCACAATAATTTATTTTCTTGCTATTTTCAGTGAGAAACTTGTTGGATTTTAGCTGCTAATGTTTTGATCTGAGGTTTATATTTAGTTGTCTTTAGTCTCACACATGCAGCACCACTCATATTTTATTTGTGCCAAGGCGATTCCTAGTGGTGGATTTGACGAAATTCATGAAGGAAAACAACTGTTCACATGAATAAAATGAACCAAACATTGTTAGCAGAGCTAATGCTAGCTTTTTCATTGATGTAAAAGAATTTGGTAAAGAGTTCCATTCTGCAAAAATAAGATTCTCTACTCTTTCTAGTGATTGTTGGTCTCTGGTTACACCCAAAATTGACGACTCCAATTCCTTTTCTCGTAACTTCAGATTAAGATCAATAAATTTAGTCTTCCATACTGCACTTTCTTGGAAGTTTATTTCGGTGGAAGAATAAAATAATTTTAAAACTGTAAGGCAGAAAATATTAAAAATTAAAGTCATATTTTATTTAAATAAGAGCTCGTGAGTCAGTACTTGACCCGCGGGTCAGTGGTTCGCTATCACTGCAGTGTTTAAATAACTAATACAAGAGTTTGCTTCAATTACTTCATGTTATTAGTGCTACAGGAACTTGTAGGAATGAAAAGGATCTTTTTTGACTTGTTTCAGTGTATCTTGAACATGAAGAAAAAAATCAAATAAATCTGATTTTTTTTTATTTAAATTTTTTTTTTTTTAAAAAGTCACCAACCCTGCAATGTAGGTATCTGTTTTTGTTTCATTGTAATATCTCATCCCGTTTCATCCCGTTTTCATATATATATATATATATATATATATATATATATATATATATGTGTGTGTGTGTGTGTGTGTGTGACAGTAAATTTCAGAGCTGGGCATTTGCGGCATATTTTGCGGTACTGCGGTACTTGCGGTACCACCGCACTACCACCCCGGGCCCCCATAACGCAGTACCGCAAAGGATCGCTGAAAATACCGCAGTACCGCTACCGCATTCAAATTTCCGCGTACCGGTTTGGTACCGGTTTGGTAGTGCAGCAGTACCGCAGTACCGCAGTACCGCAATATGCCGCAAGTGCCCAGCTCTGGCGCCACTGTGTGTGTGTGTTGCAAACATTTTGTTCGCCTTTTTTCACTGGAAAATCTATTTACATACAATATAATTATAGTTTCAATAAATTATTTGTTATATGTTGTAAAAACAGACTATTTTGTATGTGTAGTTTAAATATATAAGATAGTTGTTGCTTTTTAATTAAACATAAACCTCCAGGCTACAGCACTGGCTTAACTATTTTCAGCCTTTTTTTTTATTTCAAATAAAAAATATAGATACAGTAAGTATAGCTAATAAAGTATTTGCTAAATGTTAAAAAGAGAAAAACATCCACCATGCGTTTGACGGTTTGAGTATTGTAGAAGATTTTATTTTAATGTTAAGTCTAGGCCCTGACCCCTGAGGAGAGAGAATATTTTCAACTCTCTCCTACATTTAGTAGAAGCAATAAGGGACAGGAAACGTGCAAGCAAGTTTTTCTAATATTAGGAGGTACTTAAGGTGCAGTATATTCAAAAGTAAGAGTTGATATGACCTTAAGATATGGCAAACGAAGGATTTTTATCAGAGCTGGGCACTTGCGGCATATTGCGGTACTGCGGTACTACCGCACTACCAAACAGAGCTGGGCATTTGCGGCATATTTTGCGGTACTGCGGTACTTGCGGTACCACCGCACTACCACCCCGGGTCCCCATAACGCAGTACCGCAAAGGATCGCTGAAAGTACCGCAGTACCGCTACCGCATTCAAATTTCCGCGTACCGGTTTGGTACCGGTTTGGTAGTGCAGCAGTACCGCAGTACCGCAATATGCCGCAAGTGCCCAGCTCTGTACAGCAGTACCGCAGTACCGCAAAATATGCCGCAAATGCCCAGCTCTGGATTTTTTTTCATTACATGATCGCTTTTAGGTTGATATTTTATACAAAATTACTTCTCAGCGACATTTAGAAAAAAAAAAGAAAAAAGTTTTTCAGGGCAAGCTTTTTTCATAAAACCATGCTAAAAAACACGCCATATCACTACATCATACCCGTAGCTTCGTTGAGGCAGACGAGGCGGTCGCCTCGTCTGGCTTAACGGACATTTTGGATCAATGAGAAAATTGAATTTCAAAGGAAATCTGAGGAAATTGACAGAAATAAGATTTTACCTGTCTCGTACAAATTATATTATTAATTATTATTAATTTAATAATTATAATTATAATTAATAAAATTATATATAAAATTATTAATAATTTATTATTATTATTATTAATTATTAAGTACAAAAAATTGATTTTACCCAGAGTCGTACAAATCCAGCGCTCTTTCGTGGTTTTTAAGCAAAAGTTATTATTGTCCAATTCACTCTCAGTTACCATACGCTCAAAGTGCATAATTTTGTGCTAGGATTAAAAAAATCATCTGAAGGAGCTTGGCCCCGGACCCCCAAGTAGGGCTATTTTTGCCTCGTCTGTTTTTAAGCTCTGGCTACGGCCTTGTACATATATATGAACTTGGGATGAATTCCCTGACGAAGTGTACTGTTGAATACATGAAAGCCCTTGGGATGTGCATCGTATATGAACTTACTTGGTGCTCGTCTGCTGATGGAATAACCAAAGCGTCGAAAGAATTTTCTATCATTTTGTCTCGAAGGGATTTCACTCTGAAAAAAAAGTTTAAATACATTACAGATTATCCGACCGTAAGCCTAAACCCCAATTGGATCTACTGAGTGGTTCATAACGATGCAAGAAAAAGTGTTTGAATTAGCAAGGGAAAGCATCTCGCCTTGGCTCATGCGAGTCTTCGAGAAGCTTGCACTGGAGGAATATTGGTTACCTTACTTTAACAATCTAAGTAGTTTTTTTATACTGTGAGCAGTCCAGCATGTTTTCAATCACACACACTTCTTTCTTTCTCTACTCCTCACTGCACACTCCTCACCTTACACAGTCTTTATATAAAGTAGGTGAATCACACCAGGCCAATGAGGCCTGTTACAAACGTTTTTACATGATGAGATTTGACGTGCCACTCATTTTCTTCGAGGAGAGAGGTGAGATGCGATGGAGATGTCGTGCCCGGGAGTCCCTTATACCGAAGTCGAGGTGTGACGTTCAGGGCAAAGGGAATGCATTGAGTAAGTCTCGCAATGCGATGTCATCTTGGTCGTGGTTGTGTCGATGGAACAGCGGGCTTATTGTCAAATGGAAATCGCGAAAGTATTTGAAGGCGTCTCTGTTGCTACAGTAGTCCTCCTCCAGAACGAAGTGAACGACAAAAAAAGTATCTCGTGAGACAAGAGGAAAAATGGTGTCGACCTGAGAAGGAGTAAAGGTCTTGCAGGATGCTCACTCAGAGAGACGTGGCATGAGGGAGGGTGCTGAGATGGGGGAAAATGGTGGAGTCTGTTGAGCGTGAGGAAGGTACTCGGCGAGGGGTCCACAGGGGATGGGGGTTGTAGTACGGTAGGAACGCAGAGCGGGTGGGGTAGAAAAAGGAGGCGACGAGTGAAGGCAAAGGGAACTGTATTGAGTTGGCAAGCAGTGTCCAAGGCTCGTTGCATGGCAGTTCTCCTCGATGAAATTCGCTCCTGACGAAGGGAAAGTAAAAGCGTCGTTCATGGAAACAAGCAGAAAAATGGACGTTCCCCGAGATGATACAAACAGAGAGTGGAGAAGGCAGGGGGCCGTTACCCTGGGCCAAGTTGATGCCGTGCGTTTGCAGGGACACTCTCTGTGCTTGCAGTGTGCTTGTTTGCATGAAGAATGTTTTTTAAGCCTTCCCGTAAGCGTGGGAGGAAAATACACGTTGTGCTTAAGGATCAGCTCGCTGGTGCAATAGGGCGCGTCGTCAGGGGGGTTTCTGCCAAATGATTTCTCGTACAGCGACCGATAAAGACCGTTCAATGATATTTGGCGAAAACGTTGACGAAACAATGCGCCGTGGTGTAAAGCGAGTTGAATTTACTGTACTCTCGGGGGAGAGCATGTTGTCCTTACCGCCCGGAGGAGTTGAGGAAAGGGGAGTGGAAAACACATCGATTTCGGCTGTCGTTCCGGCGTGAAAAACCAAGGAAAATACCTACATGGAGAGAAATGCGGAGGACATTTTCCTTATAACACGAGAAACGTGGAAGTGCAGGTGGGTCACTGCTAGCCGGGGTAGAATGTGAGGAGGGTTTACCTCCGTGAAAGACGGAGGGAGTCGCTGGTTGAAGCTCAACCGTTGAATGATGCCAACCCACGTGGCAAAGATTTCCAAGTGCACTTCTTTCGTTATGAAGAAAAACTGAATGTTAATGCAATGTTGTTAAAATGTTACTTCGAAAAAATGTTTGCACAAATTTCACTTTTTGAGAATGTTCTGAGTGTTCTTTTTGTCACAACCGGGTATTCACCAATTTATGAGTCTCGCGATGTGACCATCTTGGTCGTGGTTGTGTCGATGGAACAGCGGGCTTATCAAGTGGAAATTGCAAAGTAACTACATAGCTATTCAACCAAGTTTCGGTAAATTCAACCTTAGAAACGTAAAAAGGATAAGAGTCATCATAGTAACCTACTGATATTTAGATTAAGTGCTGACTTCTTTCGTAATAGTTAAGTGACACTCGAGTCATTAAATTCATTAATAGGGAACAGTGAACAGTAATTTATAAATAAACCAAAGTTATTAGTTTCAAGAAACTCTTCCGACAAATTATTTAATACGGTTACTTTTTTTTATGTAGGAAGCTTTTTCTTTCCCTTCGTCAGGAGCGAATTTCGTCGAGAACTGCCATGCGACGAGCCTTGGACACTACTTGCGAACTCAATACAGTTCCCCTTGCCCCCACTCATCGCCTCCTTTTTCTCTCCCACCGCTCTGCGTTCCTACCGTACTACAACCCCCATCCCCTGTGGACCCTTCGCCGAGTACCTTCCTCACGCTCCACAGACTCCACCATTTTCCCCCATCTCAGCACCCTCCATCATGCCACGTCTCTCCGAGTGAGCCTTCCTGCAAGACCTTTTACTCGTTCTCAGGTCGACACCATTTTTCCTTCTGTCTCACGGGATATTTTTTTTATCGTTCACTTCGTTCTGGAGGAGGACTACTGTAGTAACAGAGACGCCTTCAAATACTTTCGCAATTTCCACTTGACAATAAGCCCGCTGTTCCATCGACACAACCACGACCAAGATGACATCGCATTGCGAGACTCACTCAATGCATTCCCTTTACCCTGAACGTCACACCTCGACTTCGTTATAAGGGACTCCCGGGCACGACGCCTCCATCGCATCTCACCACTCTCCTCGAAGAAAATGAGTGGCACGTCAGATCGCATCATGTAAGAACGTTTGTAACAGGCCCCATTGGCCTGGTGTCATTCACCTAACTTTATATAAAGACTCATTTCCTCGCGCGTTATTATAATACTGAAGTAATTATTCAAGTGCACATTTATACATTTCAACATGAATCTGCATTCAAACAACTGCAGCTTTATTTGTCTCACTTATGCATCATTTATTTTGTTTAATAAAGGAAGAAAACTCATTCTATGAATTTCCTAATTAATAACATTATTTGATCTGAAAAGATCATGATGACCCTAGCCTCAAGCAATCATCATCATTAACATTAACCTAATTAACATAATTAACATTATTATAGTGCCAACGAGGCACTATAGTTCAAACAAACAAACAAACACTTTATTTCAGACTCAACAGGTACAAACATTGTACAAGTGGTCCATAGAAAATTAAGCGATAGTTGTCTGGAGCACTGACCAGTGGCGTAGCTTGGGGGGAGCAGAGGGGGCGACTGCCATCCGTGATGGGAAAAATATCTGGCCCAGTCGGAAATCTAGAACCGGTTGTAAAAGAATTTTGGCAATAAAGGAAAGAGAGACAGAGATACATTCCCTGTGGCCAATTTGAAATTCAGCTTCTCATAATAATACATTATATTATAGTATGGCTAAGCCTGTGACGTAGTGGCTTAAAAACATATATTAGTCACGGAAAAGGTGCAAAATTTGTCCAGTCAGGAATTTATAACACATTTGTCCTCGCTGAAAAAAGACCACGCTACGCCACTGGCACTGACTAAGTAGGCCAGTGAATCACTGTGCATAATAAACATACAATTGCCTACGCCAATGCTTCCAGATTTTAGATTTATAAAATATATCGCAGACCAGTCCACTAACCATGGCTTCTATTATTTTACTGACTAACTCACCAAGACTAGTGATAAATCTGAATACAAAATTGCGAATAACACTGGCACAGTTAGGCACCTTATTGACTACAAACAGCATGCTGGCACTAGAAGGAGCACCATTTATAAATCTTGGAGTTCTTGATAAACTCCTAAAAATATTTTTATATGCATTATATAATTTTCTCAAATTATACATCCTGTAGTTCCATCACAAATAAGCTGTATACATTGGAGTACAAAAAGTTTTGAACAAAATCAACTTAACATCTAATGTACACATATGAAATTTTCTAACCAAAGTATTTCCCTGAGCATATAAATGTCTACATTGCCTTAGAATATCACAGTCATCTGAAAGACTATCAGTTAGTATGTGGCCAAGATACTTAGTCGGGGTCATTCTGACAGCACCATACCATTCAATTGAAATTCAGGAAATTTTATATATTTGTAGGCCTTGGTCCTCATAATCATAACATGACTTTCAGCAGGATTATATTTTATGTCGTTATCCTTCCCATACTTTTCACACACCTTCAAAAGTGTGCTGAACCCTTTTACAGATGGAGAAATAAGAACTAGATCATCTGCATACATCAGATGATTAACAATCATTGTACCAATATAGCAGCCTATTTTACATGTGTTCATCACAACAGATAGATTATCCACATAAACACTAAGTAGGGGGATAATATCCCCCCTGCCCGACACCATTGGTCACCGAGAATGGCTCTGAATTAACCCCACCCCATCTTACAATCATTGTCTGGTGATTATACTAGAATATTAATATACGGACCAAGTAACCAGCCTACCAGGTATATTACGATTTACAAGTTTCATGAATAATTTGTCAAGTTATAATGTAGAAAACTATAATGCATATCATTCGCAAGGGATGAATGGGGGGTGGGGGGATTTCTGTCTATTTAAATAAGACAGAAGCATTTTCATTATCAAATACCGATATTGAAAAACTTATTGCCAGTATAAAAGAAATAGCATTTATTTCGTTCATGCCATATGCAGGGAGATTCAAAACGGTGTTCCCAGAAATAACTTATTGCATAAATATTTCAGGGAACACCTTTTCTTGGATTATCATATATATATATATATATATATATATATATATATATATATATATATATATACACAGGGTGTTTCAGGTCAACCTTAGAAATAAATATAAAGGAATATTACGGAATTACTATGACAAACTTCAAATACAAAATACAAACCACAAATTCCGCTAATTTCCATATTTCTAGTGTCGACCTGAAACACCCTGTATATATATATATATATATATTTAGGAGAAATCCAATGACAAGGAGAAATGTAAATGCCATGAAAAGTCTTCTTTAATGCGCAACGTTTCGAGCAATACGCTCATCTTCAGGCTGTATAATAACAATGTGAAATTAAAATCAATAATTGAATGAAAAACAAGACAAAGAAAATTTCTATAACCTATTCATAAAGGCAAATTTTAAAAGACTGAAACAAGAGGGTTAAATTCTAAGTTATACAGATTTACATATAAAATTAAGAAGCTATTTTTAAATACATATAGTAAATGTGAAATTAATACACTGGAAAAATTAACAATAGTACACTGGAATAATGAAACTAACTAACCTTTCACTGCAATTTCCGAGGCTAGACTGATTTAAGCAGAGGCAAAACGAGAAAACATAAGATGGTGAGGGCGATTGGGGAAGGGGGGATTATAAGGAATTGGGGAAGGAGGAGGGATTATAAGAAATTTAAAGGGACAGCTAATGAGTCAACATTTAGCGTAGGGGTCAATGTTTTAATGTAAAGCGATTCCAAAATTCTAAGTGAGTTGGGACAAGTATTACAAACAAGAATTTTAAAATTGTCTAAAGTGACATCAGTTTTACATTTTATACTGTGTTCCCGAATACTAGAAACTTCTTTAGTTTTTAAAATTTTACCTGTTCGGCCACTTATTCCCATATGCGAATAAAATCTAGCCCTGAGAGAGCGAACAGTGCTGCCAATGTAATTCCCAAGGAGACACCTAGGGCAGGTAAATAAATATACAACACCGCTACGCAACGAGTCAGGGGTTCGATCCTTCGCTGAGAAAAAGCTACCTAAAGACGTTTTATTAATAAATATGATGCGGAAATCAGTATGATAAAAAAATTTCCTTAACAACTTTGTAAATTTAAGCTTAAATTCCTTATTCAAAGGACCCATTTCAGGTACCAAGAAATATTTTATATCCTTAGGCACTGTAATACAAGGAAGTTGAGGGCTATAAACATTATTTAAGAAGGATCTAATTAGTTTATCTACATATTGAACAGGAAAACTATTATTGGTAAAGTATGATCTTAGATTATTAAATTCATCATTAAGTAAGGTAAAACTAGAGGTCAAATTATATCCTCTGAACAGGAGAGTTTTAATACAAGACATCTTATAGTTGAAATCAGTAAAACTAAAAAAATTCATGCCCAAACCAGTGAAAGTGGGTTTCCTGTAAACTGATGTATTAATAGAATCACCGTTTTTCGAAATTAAAAGATCTAAAAAGGGGAGGGAGCCATTTTTCTCAGTTTCCATTGTATACGTTATATTGGGGTGCAAAGAATTTAGGAAGTTAAATCGCTTTGCATTAAAACATTGACCCCTACGCTAAATGTTGACTCATCAGCTGTCCCTTTAAATTTCTTATAATCCCTCCTCCTTCCCCAATTCCTTATAATCCCCCCTTCCCCAATCGCCCTCACCATCTTATGTTTTCTCGTTTTGCCTCTGCTTAAATCAGTCTAGCCTCGGAAATTGCAGTGAAAGGTTAGTTAGTTTCATTATTCCAGTGTACTATTGTTAATTTTTCCAGTGTATTAATTTCACATTTACTATATGTATTTAAAAATAGCTTCTTAATTTTATATGTAAATCTGTATAACTTAGAATTTAACCCTCTTGTTTCAGTCTTTTAAAATTTGCCTTTATGAATAGGTTATAGAAATTTTCTTTGTCTTGTTTTTCATTCAATTATTGATTTTAATTTCACATTGTTATTATACAGCCTGAAGATGAGCGTATTGCTCGAAACGTTGCGCATTAAAGAAGACTTTTCATGGCATTTACATTTCTCCTTGTCATTGGATTTCTCCTAAATATTAAATTGAAGCTCTGTAGAAGCAACCCGCATGATTATATATATATATATATATATATATATATATATATACACACACAGGGTGTTTCAGGTCGACACTAGAAATATGGAAATTAGCGGAATTTGTAGTTTGTCACTCATTTAGATAACTAATGTGTAACTTCAATAAATTTCGTAGTTGGTAACTAATATCAGTTTGCAAAATGGAATAGATCTTTCAATATTCTCTTTTAAATTTTAAACTTAATGATTTCATTCTATCACTTGTACTATACTAAGCCCACTATAATTAACAGTGCAAACACTATAGCCCAGTATAATTAACAATATACAGGGTGTGTATGAAGTAACGCGAGTGAAGAGACAAATCCGAGTTGAATTGTAGAGACGTAACGGAAATTTCCTTTTCCTCGCCTCTCTTTCATAGCTTGAAGATGTAAACAAGACAGTAAAACCCAAACACGTGGTCGGGAACAAGCCCATAGAGAAATACAAAGGAATACAAAGGACACCAAAGAGCAACAGACCGGCTGGTCTCTACGAGGCTGTCTGTTTAAGGAGGGTTGAAAAACAGGAAGAAAATTTAAAAACAAATAAAAGTTTCAAAGCAAAGCAGAGAAAAGAGGTAGAAAAGAATTTAAAGATAAAATTAAAATTTTAAAGTACAGATGAGGGAATCCAAGTGAACATTCTACAACATTTCTATGCGCTAAAATATGCTTCCAACTGGGAGATTAATGCAAGATAGATCTAGTTTCTTTTTCAAGGATTCGATCAAATTACTTTGAACTACGCTGATTGGCAATCCATTCCACAAATTAACTGTACAATTGACGAAAAAATGTTTAGCTTTATTAGAATTGAAATGTTTGTTTCTAAAGATGAAATATTTATTGGCGTCGACATTATCAAAACCTTTAATCATTTTTAAACACCTGATTAAATCTCGTCGAATTCCCCTTTTTACGAGTGAGAATAAATTTATCGTTTCTAAACGGGCAACGTAGGATTTATTTCTAAGTCGAGGAAGCATCTTTGTAGCCCGTCGCTGCGCTCTCTCCATTCTATCTACGTCCTGTCGTAAATATGGGGATCAAAATTGGACGCAGTATTCCAGGTTGGGGTGTACAAAGGAATTATATAATGTTAGCACTGTTTTCTCCGACCTAAACTCAAACGACACAGGTCTGCAATGGTTTTGTTGTCCGAAATATTTTATCACTTATATAGTAATTTTTGCACGCTGATTCCGAAAATATTCATTTTTCGCCATCACGTACAGATTTTTCACAAAATGTCATATTTCATATTACATATGCAAGTAATTTTCATTAAAATTAACTCAATTAAATTTTGATTAAAAACTACTGCCTATAAATGCTTCCAGATCAGAAGTAACGTCATAGCGTCTTCTAGAACAGTCGATAAACGCACCGCTAGTATATAAGTGATTGACAAGCCACGAGATGAGTCAGTCTGTCTAGTGCGTGCGAAGTGCGCGGTGACTATATTTCTCTTTTGAAATTTGTTTATTTGTCGCTATGGCAACCAGAGGGTGTGTAAATAGCACACACATTTTGTCTTATATTTGCGGAAAATTTACTGTGGAAAAACAAAGGCGAGATATTACAGACTTCGTCAAGAAAGCATACTATTACTATGCGTACTTCGGAATGAAACTTGAGGATCAAAACAAATCATGGGCTCCACATAAAGTTTGTAGTGTTTGTGTTGAACAACTTAGACTGTGGAGTAAAGGTAAAAAGGATTCTTTACCTTTTGGGATTCCAATGGTCTGGCGTGAGCCTAGAAACCACAGCAATGACTGTTACTTTTGTTCATGTAACGTGCAAGACTACAATACTAAAAATAAAAAGGAAATTTCTTATCCAAACGTTCAGTCTGCTATAAGACCTGTTGCTCATGGACCTGGTATACTTGTGCCTATTAAACCAAATACTCTTGATATAACTTCATCTGATTCGGTATCTGATGACGACTGAAACGATGATACTGATTGTTTTCAAACCGAAATATCTGGTGAACCCCAATTGTATGCACAAAGTGAAATTAATGATTTGGTAAGAGATTTGTCTCTGTCGAAGGATTCTTCAGAGATTTTGGGATCCAGACTTCGTGCAAAGAACTTGCTTTCTCCCGGACGTCATTTTACTGGTATAGAAATCGAGAAAAAGAATTCATCCAATATTTTTCTCAAGAAAATTCACTGGTATATTGCAACAATGTTTCGGAACTAATACTTAAGCTAGGCGCTGCAGTCTATGACCCAAATGAGTGGAGACTTTTACTGATTCCTCCAAAAGAAGTCTAAAAGGCGTCCTGCTTCACAACGGTAACTTGTATGCATCCGATGCTGTGGCTCATTCGGTTCACTTGAAGGAAACGTACGAAAATCTTGAGCTTCTTCTAGCTAAAGTTAAATACAAAGAACACAGTTAGCTACTTTGTGGAAACTTAAAAGTGATTTTTATGTTGTTAGGTCAACAACCAGGTTATACGAAGTTTCCATGTTTTTGGTGCGAATGGAATAGCCGAGCAAGCACTCAGCACTGGATAAAACAGGAATGGTCACGCAGAATCAACCTGACACTTGGTTCTAAAAACATTCAAAGTGAAAGTTTGGTTGACACGAAGAAAGTCCTTTTACCTCCCCTTCACATAAAATTGGGCTTGATGAAGCAATTTGTTAAGGTCTTGAACGATGATGGAGATTGTTTTAAGTATCTGTGTCGTAAATTCCCAACTCTTTCAGAAGCAAAATTGAAAGAAGGAATTTTCGTTGGTCCCCAGATTAGAAAACCGACTTTGGATGAACACTTTCAAAGAACAATGAACAATCTTGAAAAAGAAGCGTGGATTGCTTTTAAGGATGTTATCAGCAAATTTTGGGGGAACAAGAAGGACGCAAATTATCAAAACATTGTGAACAACATGCTAAATAAGTTCAAAGAGTTGGGTTGTAATACGAGTTTAAAATTACATTTCTTACATTCACACTTGGATTACCTCCCTGAGAATCTCGGAGCACTCGGCGAAGAACGAGGAGAACGGTTTCACCAAGACATCAAAGAAATGGAGAAGAGATATCAGGGAAGGTGGGACATTAGCATGATGGCTGATTACTGCTGGATGTTGAAACGAGATACTCCAGAATTATTACATAAAAGAAAAGGAACAGCGCGTACATATTAATAGTCTTCTTTCTTTTTAAAGTTGTTTGCATTTGTAATTAGTATAACAAAGCGAAATAGGTACCTAATATAAATTGAAATAATAATATTTATTTATGTTTTTTTTCCCTTCCAGTTTGCAGAAAATCCTTACCTGATAGAAAAAATGGACACCTTATTGGAAATCAGCGTAGTTGAATTATATAAAATCAGTTATTATATTAATAAGAAAACAACTCTTACAAAGTTCTCATTTGCAGGCCTGTGCAATCTACCAATAAATCCTAAGATTCTATTTGCTCTTCTAACCGCCTCGATACATTGCTTATTCGGCTTAAAAGTATCTGCAACAATAATACCTAAATCTTTCTCTTCCGTAACACTCGGTAGTGTTAATAAAAACCCACTCTAATAGACAGAGTTTATTTCCACAACAGTTTCGATGCCCACTGGCATCCTCTTCGGGTGAATATAGAAAAACGAATGAACCAAAAACAAGAGGGAAAAACAGTCCAGGGACCATTAAGAAATTGGCACCTAGGTTAGATTCCGTTCACCCGACACAGGAAGGGCATTTTTTTTTTTTTATTAAAGAGACCCGCTTATAAGTACATTCGCACAAATTTAAAACTATCTCCTTGTTCAATACATACAGATTCTATTATTTTATTTTTTCACATAACTATTACATTTATTATTACATTTATTACATTTAATATTGCATTATTATTTATTACAGAAATTATAAATTTATTATTACATTGATAATTAGATTGTTGTTTATTATACAGAAATTATAAACAGAAAAACGAATGAAAAGGCGAGGAGGAAACAATCCAGAGATCATTAAGAAATTCGCACCTAGGTTAGAGCCCGTTCCCCCGACACCAGAAGGGTATTTTATTAAAGGGTCCCACTTATAAGTACATTCGCACAAATTAAAACCATCTTCTTGTTCTATACATACAGATTCTATTATTTTGACATAATTACTGCATTTATTATTGCATTTACGTTTTTTAACATTTATTATTATTACCTTTACACTTATTACATTTATTTTATTACCTTTGTTATTACATTTATTGCATTTACATTTATTTCCACATTTATTACTTCCATTAGTACATTTACATTTTACCGAAAAAACGAATGAACCAAAAGCGAGTAAGGAAACAATCCAGAGACCTTTAAGAAATTCACACTTAGGTTAGAACCCGTTCACCCGACACCGTAAGGGATTTTTTGACCAAGAATCTCATTAGAGGGTCCAGCTCATAAGTAGGCTACCTTCGCACAAATTAAAATTATCCACTTGTTCTATCCATACAGATTCTATTATTTTTCGTTTGACATAATTATTGCATTTATAAAGTAACTTACTTGATTCCCAATCTATAGCATGATCATTTTGGCTGGCGTGATAAAAAATTGCATTATTAGTATTACAACTTCTGAAGGCATATTTGTGTTCTTTAATACGGGTTTCAATATTTCTTCCAGTTTCTCCTATGTATACTAAATCACAACTTTTACAGGGAATGCTGTAGACACAGGCTTGTTCCTGTTTTGCAACGTTATTCCTAACCAATTTACTTTTTACGGTGGACGCATATTTGAACGCCAAAGCAAACTTAAAATCTTTCGTCAACGGTTTTACTCTTTCTAAGCCGGCAATGTAAGGCAAACTCATATATTGTTTTCGGTTAACTGAAGGTTCCCGAGGGGCATAAAAAGATTTTCTGGCTTTAAAATACGCCTTTCTGATAAACCACTCAGGATATTTTAAATCCTTAAAAATGTTCCGAATCTTTGAGTTTTCCGGGTCCAGCAAATGTGGGCTACAAATCCTGAGTGCTCTTAGAAACATGGAAGAAATAATTGAGCTTTTACTCCCGTCATCATGATATGAAAAATAATGAATGTACGAATTACAATGAGTTAGGTTTTCTATAGACCGTGAAATTGGGCTTTCCGCTTTCATTAATGACCAAAACATCCATCTTCTTGTTCTATACATCTGTATTTTTAGAACTGATAAAACTCTGTGTCACCAATAATGCTTTCTCCTTCGGTGAAAAATTTTATTTGCAACGTTTTGGTATGGGAATGGGGTCCCTTTTATCCCCGATACTGAGTACATTATACATGGAATATTATGAGTCGGAATTGTTGCAAACAATATGTCCCAGGAATCTAATTTGGTTTCGTTATGTAGATGATATTTTCTCATTTTGGCCTGACCACTGGAACAACTTTGACACTTTCTTTCAGTCATTAAATAATCTTGTTCCCTCTATTAAATTTAAATATGAATGGGAGAACGACGAGTGATGTTGTTTCCTGCTGGTGTCCAAAGTTTGTGCCTGTTAGTACCCTAAGCGTGTTAAGTCTTGACGTACATTTATTTTTAATGTCCTGAATGTGGTTTGCAAAAGATAATGATGTGTTGTATGTGACCCCAAGTATTTTGGTCCTGTGAGTGTGTGGAATGTTGATGTTGTTTAGTGTAAGCTGTGGAATTACCTGGTGTTCTTTTGTGTTGCTTGTAAGCAAGGTGATGGTTGATTTTGTGGGCGCTACTTTGAGTCTATTGTGTGTGAGCCAGTCTTGTATACTGTTTATGTATGTTTGTAGGTTATTTGTAGCGGTGTCGATGTTGTTGTGGGTGGATGTTAGAGTGATGTCATCTGCATATGATGATAAGGTAAGCTTGTTATCTATGGGTGTTGGAATGTCATGCATGTTTGTGTTGAGTATTTTGTTTATGAGAGGGAAGCGCGGGATAGCATCAAATGCTTTACTAATGTCTATTGTTGCTAATAGTGTACGTTGAGCTGGTCGTCTGGAGTTGATGCCATCCATGATGTGCTGCGTGAGGTTAGTGAGTAATGCGTGGTTGAGTGGTGAGGTCTGAATCCATGTTGAGTAGGCGATAGTGGAATGTGTGGGTTGCTGATTTGTAAGACTAGTCTTTCTGTTACTTTGGAAGGTGTGCATAGTAAAGTAATGGGTCTATAGGAAGCTGGTTCTGTTGGGTTTTTGTTTGGTTTGAGTAGTGTAATAATTTTATCTTGTTTCCATATGTCAGGAATAATACAGTGTTGGTATGAATATGTGCTGATATTTGTGAGAGCTAGTATTCCTTGTGGGCCCAAGTGTTTAAGGTGTATGTTAGATATGTTGTCTGGTTCAGTAGCCTTCGAGTGGTTTATCAGAAAGGCGTATTTTAAAGCCAGAAAATCTTTTTATGCCCCTCGGGAACCTTCAGTTAACCGAAAACAACATGTGAGTTTGCCTTACATTGCCGGCTTAGAAAGAGTAAAACCGTTAACGAAAGATTTTAAGCTTACTTTGGCGCTCAAATATGCGTCCACCGTATAAAGTAAATTGGTTAGGAATAACGTTGCAAAACAGGAACAAGCCTGTGTCTACAGCATTCCCTGTAAAAGTTGTGATTTAGTATACGTAGGAGAAACTGGAAGAAATATTGAAACCCGTATTAAAGAACACAAATATGCCTTCAGAAGTTGTAATGCTAATAATGCCATTTTTTATCACGCCAGCCAAAATGATCATGCTATAGATTGGGAATCAAGTAAGTTACTTTATAAATGCAATAATATGTCAAACGAAAAATAATAGAATCTGTATGGATAGAACAAGTGGATAATTTTAATTTGTGCGAAGGTACTTATAAGCTGGACCCTCTAATGAGATTCTTGGTCAAAAAATCCCTTACGGTGTCGGGTGAACGGGTTCTAACCTAAGTGTGAATTTCTTAAAGGTCTCTGGATTGTTTCCTTACTCGCCTTTGGTTCATTCGTTTTTTCGGTAAAATGTAAATGGAATAATAAACGTAAATGTAAATGGAATAATAAACGTAAATGTAAATGTAATAATGGAAGTAATAAATGTGGAAATAATGTAAATGCAATAAATGTAATAACAAAGGTAATAAAATAAATGTAATAAGTGTAAAGGTAATAATAATAATAAATGTTAAAAAACGTAAATGCAATAATAAATGCAGTAATTACGTCAAAATAATAGAATCTGTATGTATAGACTATAGAACAAGGAGATGGTTTTAATTTGTGCGAATGTACTTATAAGTGGGACCCTTTAATAAAATATCCTTCTGGTGTCGGGGGAACGGGCTCTAACCTAGGTGCGAATTTCTTAATGATCTCTGGATTGTTTCCTCCTCGCCTTTTCATTCGTTTCTCGGTTTATAATTTCTGTATAATAAACAACAATGTAATTATCAATGTAATAATAAATTTATAATTTCTGTAATAAATAATAATGCAATATTAAATGTAATAAATGTAATAATAAATGTAATAATTATGTAAAAAAATAAAATAATAGAATCTGTATGTATTGAACAAGATAGTTTTAAATTTGTGCGAATGTACTTATAAGCGGGTCCCTTTAATAAAAAAAAAAAAATGCCCTTCCGGTGTCGGGTGAACGGGATCTAACCTAGGTGCGAATTTCTTAATGGTCCCTGGACTGTTTTTCCCTCTTGTTTTTTGTTCATTCGTTTTTCTGTATCCACCCGAAGAGGATGCCAGTGGGCATCGAAACTGTTGTGGAAATAAACTCTGTCTATTAGAGTGGGTTTTTATTATCATAGTTTGACCTTCACGTAGAAAAGTGAAGTTTTTCGCATTTACTCGGTAGTGTCTTGTCGCGCATAAAATACTTTCTTTAACATTGTTTCTACCGATATGCAACGTTTTACATTTATCTATATTAAAAGTCATTTGTCAAATTTCCGCCCACTCGAGTAATTTATTAACGTCTTCTTGAATATGTAAACGTTCTGCCACTGATTTTGTTCATCCCCCTAGTTTGGTATCATCTGCAGATTTTGAAATTATACTGTTAATTCCCAAGTCGATGTCATTGATATAAATAATAAAAAGAACTGGTCCCAGAACTGATCTCTGAGGCACGCCGTTAGTTACACTTTCCCAGTTAGACGCTTAGATGCAGATATTATTTTGTCTCCCGCTAAGTTTCGCACCATAGACCACAATACGACAGTGTCTATAAAAGCGCGAGTCCACCTCAAGTCGCCCTCATTTTATTCATTTGCTTACTGCTCATTCCTCGCTCCCCGACCTTCGTCGGAGAGCGGCCCGCCGACCACGAAACTCAGCTTGATCTGACACGGAGGACATCTCCGTTGAGGCCTACGACTATTTCATCCCACCCGGAAGCAACATCACTCCTGCAAAACTGAACCAGCGTCATCCGTTCGACCTCTGATTTACTCAACATCCATCCATTCGACCTTCGAATCTTCACTTCCATTCAACAAGAATTTCAACCTTCAATCCAGTTCACAGGCTTTCCCATTTTCACAGCCTATCTTCATCATCAAAACCCAGATCTGTAAACCTCACACAGGCCACCAGCTCATTTGGCCTACACAGTTTTATTTCGTCGTGCTAAATCATTTTGCATAGCCTACAAACGCAACAATGTTAGCCAACAAACTAACCGAATAGGCTCTCTGAAGTGTTTTCTACCGTAGAATCGAACTCATTATTGCGACCACAAGTAGGTTTATTGTTGTATTAAATACCATATTTCCATTACCTCAGTTATTGCCTTCAACACCATTGTATCATTTAACTCTTATCCTGTATAAGAATCATTCCTTATTGTTAATACTCATTCATTGTAATATTGCACAATTTCTGTATGAATAACTGTTAATTACTGTGAATAAATAATTCATTTATTTTGCTAATTAAACGAAAACTACAAAGTCATTTCTGTCTCTTCTTTTAAATATTGTTTATTTGATCGAAAGACCAAATTGGCAACCCTGTAACATTTAATTTTTTACTCAATTACTTTATTATAGTGGGCCTACCGTCAGCAGGCCACTAGATATTTATTTGTACTTTATAACAACTGTATATTCGATAGTAAGATTTATAAGAGGTGTTAAAAATGTTTTTACGAGTTAAAAAACAAGTTGAAACTAGTTTAAACCAGTTCAAATCGGATTTGTCTCTTCACTTGCGTTACTTTATACACACCCGGTATTTATAAACAACGCTCATGTGAATTCTAGAGTTATAACTATAGTTGTCAGTGATCATTATCCAAATTACATTACATATTACAATAGTGAAGACATGTGGTTCATTACCATTCGTTTAACCTGTTAAGTGTCATTTTTTTTCACTTTTATAAGTACTGACAGACGATATAACTCGTTGATAACGTTTAAGAGCTTAAAACCAATGTTCTCATCTCTATACTTAAATTGTCAGTTTTTGTGGGCAAATTAAGGTATTTTAGGCCTTTCTACATTTTGCATTTATATGTTCTTCTAAAGACGCGTTCATCAAAGATGATACCTACATTTTATTCGAGTTTCTTCACTACCTTGTTCAAGTATCGTTTTGATCCTATGAATATACACAACTTTTTGTTTGGAATGTTTTTCAAGCTATAACTTATGTTGTGAATTTTAAAGTTAGAGAAGACAGTTTCTGTTCTTCTTCGGTGAAGAAGTTGAACATCGTCGACATAAAGAACGATTATAAATCCATTCACAAACTTAGCAATATCATTAATTAATATAGAAACAAAGATGGGACCCATTGAAGGAGCCTTATGTGAAACGCCCAACTTAAAAGGTTTACTGCTGGAGATAGAACTATTTGTTTTGACGGGCTGACATCTTTCTATAAAATAATGTTTGAACCAAAATTTACCTACATTAACCGCATCCAGTTTTTTAATCAATTTATCATGACTTATTGTGTCAAAAGCTTTAGAGAGGTCTATCAGAGAGGGTAGTATAATTTCATTGTTCTCCATTGTTGCATAGAAATCTTCAATTACTGTTAAGAGTACCATCTCATTAACTATGTTTTCCTTATTCGTGCAGCGGTTGTGAAAATAGGTTAGTTGATTCAGGATGATCCATCCAATGACCTGCTACAGCTTTTCCTAAAATTTTAGAGAGTTTGTAGAACAGAAACCGGCCTCAAGTGCGCTGGTCATCTTCTTTTCCATTTTTATATACAGTATCGCACTATAATTGCGTGTTTCCACTGTTTAGAAAATATCCCGGTAAATATCGAAGTATTGACAATCGTTAACAGATACACAGAAGTTACTCTTCTCTTAGAGAATCCTTCAAGTAGTGTAGAGATGTTTTATCGATTCCACTGGGTGGATACAATGTGAATTCCGTCCCGTTCTTTCCTGCGAGTTACGGTTCTTTAAGGTTTAGAAGTTCTGAATATGTGATTGGCTCTGGTCGAAAGAGGTTTTCAACTTAAGCCTGCCGTTGTTTTCAAATAAGCATTAATTTCTGATCATATCTGTTTTTCCTTGGGCATCTTCATATATTCTTTTCCCAACCGCTGAGAAAAAAAATCATTGAATCGTTCAGCATTTCTAGGATGTCATCAGTATTCAGACAGGATTTATTTGACCTCTTCCAGGTATAAGTTTATACATAATTCTCCATATACCTTTTACGTTAATTTTTAATTGTGAATTTGCTTAGTTCTATAATAGTGGGACCTAACATAACTTTTATCTAATCTAACCTAACTCAGGATCCAAATAAAATATACAGGGTGTCCCAGAAGTCTACACTCATAGGGAACATAGACATTATATTTTTAAAGTGAAACAAACACACTTCTAATGTCAGTTTTACATATTTCAGGAAAGAAAATACCCTGATGGCTCAGTATACCAATCAAAATAAGGTGGAACTGGTATTGCTACATGTTTCCAGAAAAAGCCAGAGGGAAGCATGTCAGTTATTTCACAAACATGCCCGCCTCTGTCTTTTTCCGGAAACATGTAGCAATACCAGTTCCAACTTCTCTTGATTGGTATACTGAGCCATCAGAGTATTTTCTTGCCTGAAATATGTAAAATTTACATTTGAAATGTGTTTGTTTCACTTTAAAAATATAATGTCTATTTTACCTATGAGTCCAGACTTCTGGGACACCCTGTATATTACTTATGCACTGTTCCTAACTATACCCAACCTTTGTCTATAGTCAATACAGACAATTATTTAAAGTTTCACAGTGGCTAAAATTTAAATAAAATTTTTCTTGTCATCATTTCGAAAAAAATCTAATGGGGATTCTATTCTGTTGTCTAAAATCTAACATTCCCTTCCTTAACAATGAAAGGCGTAGCTAATTCACTGTATAAGCGTTTATTTGAAACATATTTGGAATAATAACTAGTAGATACAGTATCTTACAGTATATTATTAATAGGTAAGCCTGTAATAACAAACCTCAAACTCGTGTCGACTCTATTAAGGGGCTGAGCTTCACCGGAGGAACAGTGGGTTCTGTCATCATACTTTGATGTCTCTAAAGCATGACGAGCGAACCTTTTTCTGAATTCTGTGATGTCATCGTCGTTACTAACGAGAGAGATTTGCGAGATGAATGAAGGCACTGAAGGCGATCCAAGACCTGGTAAAAGTAACATGCAATTATATATACATTATGAGGAACCTCCAGCAGATCAACCTAAATACATTAAATTCCTTGACCAACCATGTGTAGTTGGCTATGAGGGCATGTAGCATGAGGTGGCATGCTGCAGAGGGATCGAACACAGGTCGATCCCGAGCATTTGTTTAAAGCCAACAAAATTAAGTTTATATATATATATATATATATATATATATATATATATAAATAAGAGTGACTGCAAAATTAAGTAACTGTAAAGATAACATCAGAAAAGTATTAAATGATAAACTGCAGAGTATCGATGGCGTCATACAGGAACTAATTGAGAAGCATACAGAAAAAGAAGACGACGACGCTATAGAAGCGATAAAGGTTAACTCAAAGTACTTTTATAATTTTGCAAAAAGGAAATCGAAAAACCATGCAACTATCGGACCTTTGAAAAACGAGGACAGTGCTTTATCTGATGATCTAACAAACTGATATGCGATAGAAATGCGTTCTTTGAAGAAGAACTACAAGGGGAAAGTACAGTGCGTTCGAAAAGTCTCTCCGCAGTCAACGTGCTTCAGCCACTCAGCCAGTATATGCGCGCTAAGCCGGTTTCAGCCGGTTTAAACTCGATCGTGTCAGTACTGTGACAAGAGTTGGGATCGTGACAATAGTGTGTGTCGATAGCTTGGTAGAAAAATGTGTGTGCATCCTTGTCTGTGAATATGTTAACAACCGAGGAACGAATATTTTTAGCTGAGTATGTGTTTCGAGCAGGCGATAAGTATACAGATGCTGTGAAACAAACATTTCGTGAGAAGTTTCCGCATTCCGTTGTTCCACATCCATCGTGATACTGTACGTGATACTGTACGTTACCAGAGACAGCACGGTAACATCCTTTGCCGATGAGACAAAGATCAGTAGAAAAATAAGAAATCTAGACGATATAGGATCTCTACAAACTGACAGGAACAGAATCTACAAGTGGGCGGAAAACAACAATATGAAGTTTAACACTGAGAAATGTCAGCTGTTACGGTACGGAAAAAGAGAAGACCTAAAATCCATGGAATATTATACCCCAAATGGACAGGAAACTCAGAGAAATTCTAAAGCAAAAGATTTAGGGGTTGTAATGACTGATGATGCGAAATTTGAAACACAAAATAAGATAGCAGTAAACAGAGCAAAGAGAATAACTGGGCAGATACTGAGAACCTTTAAACGAAGGGATAGGATGTGTACATAAAGTCAGGATCTATTTTTGTGAAGCACTTGGAAATTATATGGAATTCAATCATAAAATGATAAAGTGGTAACATTTATTAAATAATTAAGAGTAGGATTCGACGTGACGCCCATCACTATCCCTGCACAGCTCAAATCGTTCCGCAGCATTTCTAAACACATTCTGGAGCATTTGCGGGGTTATGTTATCTGCAGCAGTTCGTATACGTGTACGTAAGTTTTCAAGACTCGTAATCTTCGTCTGATAGACGTGCGATTTGATAAAGCCCCATGCAAAGAAATCTAAAGGGGTTAAATCTGGTGATCTCGCTGGCCAAGGTCTTTTGTTGCTTCCGCGTCCGATCCAACGATTTGGAAAACGTCCATTTAGATAATCCTGAACAATTTTGGCATAGTGACAAGGAGCACCATCATGTTGATAGACGACGGGGATAGGATTGTTAGTACCGTCGTCTATCAACATGATGGTGCTCCTTGTCACTATGCCAAAATTGTTCAGGATTATCTAAATGGACGTTTTCCAAATCGCTGGATCGGACGCGGAAGCAACAGACCTTGGCCAGCGAGATCACCAGATTTAACCCCTTTAGATTTCTTTGCATGGGGCTTTATCAAATCGCACGTCTATCAGACAAAGATTACGAGTCTTGAAAACTTACGTACACGTATACGAACTGCTGCAGATAACATAACCCCGCAAATGCTCCAGAATGTCTTTAGAAATGCTGCGGAACGATTTGATCTGTGCAGGGATACTGATGGGCGTCACGTCGAATCCTACTCTTAATTATTTAATAAATGTTACCACTTTATCATTTTATGATTGAATTCCATATAATTTCCAAGTGCTTCACAAAAATAGATCCTGACTTTGTGTACACCCTGTATAATGATTCCTCTACTGAAAACACTGATCATACCCAAATTGGAATACTGCTAGGTCCTAACATCCCCATATAAAAAAGAAGACATTAGACAGATAGAAGGGATTCAGAGAAGCTTCACAGCCAAGATCAAGGGGTGCAAAGAACTAAATTACTAGAAAAGGTTACGCGAATTAAACCTATATTCACTGGAAAGGAGAAGAGACACACACACACCATTATTTACACTTGGAAAATAATGGAAAAACTAGTCCCTGATCTTATTCTGAACCTTGTAACTCCCCAAACAACAGTGGAAAGTAGAAAAGGAAGGCTGTGTCGTGTTCCCAAATTAAAGGCTAGACAGGGAACATCCTTAAACCTGAAAGAAAATAGTTTTGTTGTGAGGACCAAAACTGTTTAATCAGCTGCCCAAAGACCTAAGGAACACGAATGGTGTTGCGGTGGACATCTTCAAAAGAAGATTAGACGCCTGGCTCAGAACAATCCCCCCGATGAGCCGGGCGTACCTGGCTATGTGAGGTGGAGAGTACAAGAAACAAACTCACTACTTCACCAAGCCAACTCGTGAGGAGGGGCGACAAGCTTGACCTTCGTGGAATGAGGAATCAGCGTACGGAACATTTGAAAGGTTGAAAGGTATATATGAAATATCATGCATGAATACGCACGATTTTTCATGATGAAAAAATTGCCCCCACCACGGTTCGAATCCAGCACCTCTTAAGTAGAAGGTGGGGGCGAGCCATTGCACTACAAACGAATAAAACTCAACACAACCTATCGTATATTTAAACATTTGGGGGAACGCATAATGCTTTCGCGTCCAGAGGCATTTTACGTGTTAACTCGAGGTAATGACCAGCAAGTTATTCAAACTACCTGATGCAATGCTGGGGTCCCATAAGTGGAATATCATGCATGAACACGCACGATTTTATCTACATTATATCAAAACGGCAATTTCCACGATTAAAAACAAATCATGTTATGAAGATACTATTCCGAAAACAGTTTTTAAGTAGGTCTACTGTTTGAATTTTTTATATCTCCTTTTATCAATAATCTTCATTTCGTCCTTCAGTCAAGGTATTTACCTCGACCTATTAAATACGGCAAAAAATTTCAAATATTCTAATTACTGACCTATATCCATTTTAATTACATTATAGAGAAGATTTTTAAAAGCGTAACTCCCAAACTACTTTGAGGAATCTACTGTAAGTATCAGTTTGCTTTCGGGTAAGGACGTATGAGATATTGTACATCTCGTATAATTATTGCACTGGTCAACAACAATTTTGTCACAAGGGTTTTGATGGGTGTTCTAAGTGTACTTTTTCATGCTGAATCTAAATATGAAATCAGATTTTTTCTATCAGGCTTAGTTTACTTGTGACGCTATGTTCATTTTGTCCTCATTTAGCATGATCACCGGATAAAAAAATAATAACATATTATATATAATTAAGTATATAACAATATTATAATATAAAACATTATAAAAATAATAAATATAATAATATATTATATTAATTAATATAACTATAATAAAATATATTAATATTAATATATATATTGTATTAATTTTTCTGTAAAATTAGTACAATTTATTCCTTTGGGGAGAAAGTTCTGATAATGCTGGCAGGATAAATTTGGTCGGAGCAGCAGACTGTGCAGGTTGAAACATGTTTGTACCTGTTCAGACATGAGCCTAGTTTCTGTGTGTAGAGCAGCTCCAAGTCAGTCTGCTTGTAAATGTCACAGTGTTAACAGCTAGTGTCTGTTGCTTCTTCTTAATTTTACACCAGTGTTGTATTCATATAGATGTTTTGTAATGCCGCGGAACTGTCTGAATCATCCTAATTCCTTTTGTTATGTATGTGGTGATCTAACTTTAAAATCCCAGAAACGTAACTTTACACCATTAGTAAAAAAATGCTATGAACTTTATTTCGGATGTAAAGTAGGTGATCAGGACAAGAGTTGGGCCCCTCACATTTGTTGTGTGACATGTGTAAGACTACTTACAGGATGGCTAAACGGTTCACGTCACATGCCATTTGCTATTCCAATGATTTGGAGGGAACCCAAAGATCACACAACAGACTGCTATTTCTGCCTGGTAAATACAGAGGGGATCACTTCAAAAACAAAGAGCCTTATGAAATACCCTAATCTACCGTCTGCAATGAGCCCAGTTCCCCACAGTGCTCAACTTCCAGTACCAAATCCTCCTGAACATATAAGTTTAAGTGATGAGGAATCAAACGTAGCTGTAGCATATCACGAGGAAAAAGATGAAGACATTTCTGATCCAACATTCCAGGCTACCTGTTCCTCCAATGAACCACATTTACTGTCACAAGGAGATCTAAATGACCTAGTTCGTGATTTGAAATTATCTAAGAAGCAGGCTGAACTTTTAGGTTCAAGATTAAAGGGTTGGAATCTACTGCAACGTGACACTAAAGTTTGTTTTTTCCGCAGCCGCCATGATGAATTCAAAGAATGGTTCTCCCATGAAGATGGACTTGTGTTTTGTAAAGATGTTAATTCAGTCATGGGGGCTCTTGGTCATGAACATAACGTGGATGAGTGGCGATTGTTCATTGACTCCTCAAAAGTCAGCTTGAAAGCAGTCCTTCTTCACAACGGAAATAAATTTCCTTCTGTACCTATTGCACATGCTGCAAACATGAAAGAGTCATACGACAACATGAAGTTGCTTTTAGAAAAGTTTCAGTATCAGAAATATAAGTGGAATATCTGTGGAGATCTGAAGGTCATTGCACTTTTGCTAGGGTTGCAGCTAGGTTACACCAAGTACTGTTGTTTTTTATGTGAGTGGGACAGTAGGGACAAGCAAAACCACTACGTTAAGAAGGATTGGCCAAAACGCACCTCACTTGTTCCAGGCAAGAAAAATGTTGTGAATAGTTCACTTGTTGACCCTGAGAAAGTGTACCTTCCTCCTTTGCATATCAAGCTTGGACTTATGAAAAACTTTGTTAAAGCGATGGATAAAGCGCAAACAGGATTCACATACTTGAGAAATAAGTTTCCCCGGATCAGCGATGCCAAGATTAAAGAAGGCATTTTTGTAGGCCCTCAGATCAGAGAATTGTTAAGAGATGAGAGATTTGAAGGAGAGTTGAATGAAGTTGAGAAAGCTGCGTGGCAGAGTTTCAAAAGTGTCTGCACAAATTTTTTGGGAAATCACAAGGCCGAAAACTATCCTGAAATAGTAGGAGATCTTCTTAAGTCTTACCAAGCAATGGGGTGCAATATGTCATTAAAGGTTCATTTCTTGGACTCTCACTTGGACTTTTTTCCGGAAAACCTGGGTGCGGTAAGCGACGAACATGGTGAGCGTTTTCATCAGGATATTTCTGCCATGGAAAACCGTTACCAAGGCAAATGGAGCCCCAGTATGCTGGCTGACTATTGCTGGACTCTTAAGAGAGACATGCCTGAGGCAAAGCACAGCAGAAAATCAAAACAAGCTACTTTTTAAACTACAGGTATGTCTTTTCGATCATATTTTAATAAGTATGTAACTATATGGGTTTTTAAAAATTAAATTGCATGTCACACAAAAACCAGACCTGATAGAGAAATTTTACAAACTTATTTGGATTCAGCACAGAAAATACTACAGTATAAGAATAAGGTATTTTCATTCTTGGGACACGAAAAAAAAATTTTTTTTGTTGCCCAGTGAATTATTAAGGTATAAGAATCTTGATGATAATTCTATTCTCTCGTTAATGACCTTGTCGAAAGCCTTTCATACACTCTCCCACGACATACCTATTACTAATGTAATGATGGGTTGTTTAACCTCCTTCACAACAATAAGATCGCATGACGGAGGGGACCTATAGCTTTATGCGAGATCGAACCATCGATCACTACATAATCTGGATACAGAGGTCGGTCCCTTATTCAACACTACTCAGACCCAATGTCGCTTTACTTCGTTGATCGACGGGAAACGGTGTCACGACACTGACCACGACGTAACCCTACTAATTACTAAATTATCTCGCTTTGGTGTAAGGGAAGTTGCATTAAATTGCATGATTTAAGTCATATTTATGTAGCAGAAGCTAATACATCACACAAAATAACATTATAACTTCCAAATTAAAGACTACACACGGAGTGCTACGAGGAAGTAAGTATTTTGGGGCCTTTACCATTTCTGAACTATATAAATGTCTCTTGTAAGTTGTACAGGGTGTCCCAGAAGTCTTGGAGAGGTTTTATTTGGCTATAACTTTTTCTTTTTTGATTAATTTATTTCTTTTTCTTTTTCAATTAATTGCTGCGATTAATGAAAATGGAATCCTGGACAGTGCAACAAAGAGTGGCTATTATATATATAACAACTCTTCCATCGCTGCCGGTGAAGGAGCGTTTAGATTAAAATTGAACACACGTTCTGCGCCTTCCGATCGAGCTATTCGACGGTACGTCGCTAAATTTCGTATGGGAAAGGGTCAGGGAGACGAACCACAGACTGGGCGTCCTCGGACAAGCCGAAGTCCAACTCGGGGGGGGGGGGGGGGGGCTTGAGATGGTTCGTGAAAGCGTTGAGGAAAATCCACATCAGTCCGACGACGCAGCCAGGAATTAAACTTTTCAAGAAGTTCCTTACATCGAATTTTAAGAGAGGATATCAATCTTTACCCGTACAAAATTCAAATTGCTCAAGAAATCAAACCACAAGATCATCAGAGTCGGATAACGTACGCTAATGTGATTTTAGATTTACGCAATGAAAATGAAGATTTTCACCAGATATTAAATTTGTAATTAAAATCGCAATAAATATATTTTCAAATGTTACAAACATTTTTTTATTTGATCCCCAAACAAAAAAGTTATAGCCAAATAAAATCCTTCCAAGACTTCTGGGACACCCTTAACCCAAAAGAGAATATAAGAAAATAAAATAAATGCTAATCATGTTTATACTTCGCAAATCTTTAATCTTTAAGTATATTAAAATTTAAAAACAAGTTTGAAGTATAGATACGTTTTATTGTTCAGAGTTACAAAACAATTTGCTCTTACTGTACTGTATTATTAAAAAATGTCAAGGGAAAAATCAAATACGCCATGAATATCGGATAATATACATGGAAAGTGTACATATTTCAAAGGCACATTACCATAACAGTATACTAGAAATTCATACGCTTATTAATCAGTAGAATTAGGGAGTAATTTATCAAATTAAAATCGATCATTGCACACTCATCTTTCTTAGAGGAATTCAAATTTAATAAATTCCAAAGTTTACTGAATGTGTTTTGATCTTAAACATTAAAAATATAATCACGTTCTTTTCCCAAATACTCCACGCCCCTTCCGTCATTTTCATCATATAATAATAATTAATACTTTATAGTCGTAGTTTAATAATTTATGGCATGAAATTTTATGCATACACACTGTAATCCAGTTATTGCTGTTTCTCTGGTTTGAACTCGCCAGCCACAAACTACACCAATCAACGTACACACACACACACACACACACACACTATAGATAGAGAGGTAGAGTGTGTGTGTGTGTGTGTAAACTGTAAAGGAAAGTGAATGAATGTTTTTTGTGGAACTTCTCCCTGAACTTCATCCACCCTTGACCTAAAACCAAGAACGCAAAATCAAAAGAAAAAAAAAGAAATAAAAAAAATGAACCTCCTACTCTTAAATAAGCGAAATAAAAGTAAATAAATTAATGTACTTTTCCGTTATACCCCGCAAATGTGAGTTTTTACTATATGAATACAATGCTTATTCATATATTTTTAAAAATTTATTATAAACATTTACTATATTAATCAAATGCTTACTTATATATTTTTCGCCCTTGACGATTGGTTAGGTTTAGTCGTGATATTTTCGTTAAAACACGAAAATATTACGACTTAACCTAACCAATCGTCAATATATTTGACTCTTTGGGTATTTCTAAGTAGAAAGTATTATATCGACATGTGCCTGATTCCCAACCGTTACCGAGATACAGGCCTCTACATTTGGGTAACTAAAACATAATAAAAAGCCGATCTTAGATAATATTCAATGACATTTAATGATACATTGGCAACTGTGCAGATCCTCATAATTATTTATTTAGGTACGTCTTAACACCTGCTCACTGAGTCACATTTCTTTTCAGGGTGTGTTGTGTACTCTGCAAACGTGGAGGTGCAGTGCTCAAGCAACATTTCAAGCCATGCCGGCAGTTTTCTCGAAAGAAGAATACGCAGACATGTTATTTGCAGTGGTGTAGTGCTGTGGGAACGCGTGGGAACGGCGTTCCCTTACTTTTTTTGGTAGACGGAACGGCGTTCCCTCACTATTTCAAATAGTGTCAAAATTCGCGGACGATACTAAAATAGGCGGTAAGGTTGTTAACGAGGACGATAGAAATAGGATCCAAGACGATGTAGATAGGATTATGGAGTGGACGGATAAGTGGCAGATGCAATTTAACGTAGATAAATGTAAAGTTTTGCATATAGGTTCTCGCAACAATAATTACGCGTACACGATGGATGATAGGGAGTTAGCGAGCGTTGACGAGGAAGTAGATTTAGGCGTACGCGTAACTAAAGATTTAAAGGTTAGGAACCAGTGCCTGGAGTCTTGCGCAAAAGCTAATAGGATGTTAGGCTTCATAGCGCGTAATTTCGAATTTAAATCGAAGGATATTATATTGCCCCTTTACAAGTCCCTAGTCAGGCCTCATTTGGAATATGCCGTTCAGTTTTGGTGCCCGTACTTGCGTGAGGATATTGATAGGTTAGAAAGGGTTCAGCGTCGTGCCACGAAACTTATTCCGTCATTGCGCAATAAGCCTTATGAAGATAGGATTAAAGAGCTAGACCTGTATTCACTCGAAACTAGGAGATTAAGGGGGGAGCTTATTGAAGTTTTCAAAATCGTTAACAACATCGATAACGTAAATTTTGACAAATTGTTCACTTTTGATAATAGTAATACTCGCAATAACGGATTTAAGTTGCGTGGCAGGCGTTTTATTACTAATATCGCTAAAAACTTCTTTACGTTTAAAGTAATTGATAAATGGAATAATCTTCCCGCGTCAGTCGTTCATTCTACCAGCGTTAATATGTTTAAGAACCGTCTTGACAGACATTTTAAAGGTATTAACGTTGTTTAATTTAAAAAACAACAAAGTTAGCAACGGAAGCTCTGGTGGTGGTGCTCGAGGATGAGTCTGTTGACGATGAATGCCAGCTTGTGACATGCCAGCGTGTGATGCCAGCAATAAAATTTAAAAAAAAAAAAAAATTAGACTAACACGAATGTAGATGTAGCTCATGGCGTAAACTAACCCACTTTTTGTTTAACTTTACCTACTTCCCCCCCCCCCTCTCCTTACTTTGCATGTGTCTAACTCTTTTCTTGCATGTTTGTAGTTTGCATGGTATGACAGTGAGTTAAGACTGTGTTTGCATGGTTTGTAAGCGTTCTTATTTTACTTCTTTTCATCTTTCACCCCTCTCCTATTCTCTCCGACTATCTTTCTGACTTGTCGGCAGTGGCCGGCGGATGATGATGGTGAGACTTTTTTCCTCTTTTTCTGAATGAATGTTAACCCACGAGTGATAGGTGTTGCTCCTTACTTAACCCCTTATTCTCTTCTCTTAACCCCCCTACTCTTTCCTTTCTCTCGGGCTAACCTTAGAGTGGATCTTAGGGTCTTTGTTAGCCTTAGCTTCTGTAGATCTGTAGATCCAGTGCATATGACCTCAAAATATTTCTGAAATTGGTCAGATTTCAAAAGATTTCCCGGAGGGCTTACAGTGCCCCCGGACCCC